>JALJCO010008503.1:125000-151527 GCA_023101725.1 Atherinomorus stipes | reverse complement strand
TTTTCAGGGTGGAATATGCCTTTAAATATTCTCTGCATATACAATATTGGTCTTTTGAGGCCAGAAGTACCATATACTATGAAAAAGGGTCCAAAGTAATATAAAGTACACATTTGTACCATTTCAACCCTATGCCTACCTCCAGCATTGAGAAATGTGTGCCTAGTTTGTACAATAACTATAAATAGCAGTATCAAACAGTAGTATAATTATAGTTATTATATGATGATTTTATAATAACACATATATAATTATATGTATAATTATATATGTGTTTAGCCTAATATTTCTGCAATAATTATTCATTTATTATTAGCATCTTTGATTGTTGTCATAATCTCTATTTTATTGACTTTTATTCATCATCTTTAATTGGTTTAATTGTACTTTATTAACTCATACAGTTTGATAAGGTACAAAAATGGACCATGAAGGTACAGAAATGCCTTTCAGAAAGGACCCCCCCCCCAGCAACAAGCTTTGTACCCTTTTAAGCACAAATTTGTACCTCTATTTTTGAGTGTGTAGAGGTGTACATCACTGGTTTGATCACGATACAATATCGACACAGTGGATAGCCATTTGATGTTTGTCGATATCTTAAATTCAGTCACGATACGATTTAGATTTAATTTGATTCAGGATGCACCGATCGATGTGAAACGATATTACAAGTAATAAACAAGGTTATTGGTTATTAACATAACGAATAGGGCCAGGAAAATATCGATACACTGAAATATCATGATATTTTCATCTGCTGATGTCATATGTAGATAATATCATACTATTCATTTTCGAGTGTCCCCCTGGAAAATCTCGGTTTCGAGGGCCAGATAGCCCAACCTCGGTACTGTATGCTGCACATGCTTGTTGTTGGTTATTTTAGGGTTAGACAGAGCATGTTTTACGTTTCATTTTTAGTTTTAGCTTCCTGTTTTTAGTGTTTTATCTGTTTTAGTGTCTTTGGGCGCTTTGATAAGGCGCTTTTCAAATAAAATGCATTATTATCATTCTGACAGGAACAAATTGCATGATGGGGGAAAAAAATACTGAAAGAATCTCGTTAAGTCTTGTAAATAATGACCCTGCTAGATTCAAAGTCTTTGTCAAATCTAAGTTCTCTAATGTCAGGGAGGCATAAACCAGTTCACGGGGACTTTAAACAGTTTTCCTTAGTGGCAATAAATTAGAGCACAGATGATCACATCAAAGCAATTATGTGTTATCTAATAAACAAAATATCCTCAATGCAGTGATCCTCATTCCAGGTCTCCTGCAGGTTTCTGAATTCAGCCTGCTGCAACACACCTGACTCAAATAACTGGGTAGTTAGCAGACCTGAGCTTGGAATGAGGAACCCTGCAAATGTGAGAAGTTTAATCTGTTATCCGGGAGACGAGATGGTCACAACAAGTTAAATTCCTCCAATCACAGACATGCTGCACATGCTCAGAACGCTCAGCTTGCTCTTCATGCATTGCACAAAAGCACTTTAACCCCTTAAACGCCGAGTGTCGTGTTTTTGCATCAAACCGTTTATTCCAGTAACAAGTCAGGTAGCTGATGTATTCCACATTTAACGGTTCGGCATATTTTGCTCTGCTCCTAGGAACCTTTTGCAAGCACCTTTTTTTCCAGTCGGACCCATTAGAGTGGGCACACTGTCCTGTTAAACGTAGCGGGTACTTCTGGCTTTGAAAGTGCGCGAAATAAAGATGTAAAGTTGGAGCAACGTTCCGTGTAACAGCTGTATTTAGAGGGTTTCAGTACACGTGTGGAAATACCACTCTAGTTATTTTCACGGCCGTTTTTAGAACATCATGCAGGAAAAAATGCAGTTTCTGCCCGTTATTCATACACAGACCAAAATACACACACCTGTATTTTATGGTAGCTGAACTTACGAGTTCCAGCAGGCGACTGTGATGACAGCTGTCACCATGACGACAGTTAAGAATATGTAGCGTACCTAAATCAGGTGATGAAAGCAGGAATACTGCTTTCATGAGTGTTTATTTCATGTTCTAAGAGAACATTTTAAGCTCTTTTTTTATATTTGTTTGCTATAGTTTACTATGTATATACTTTTATACATTATATATTTATATATCTATTCTGTGCTATTAAGCAGAGGTAGGAAGTAACTAATTACATTCACTCAAGTTACAGTACTTGAGTAGTTTTTGTGAGTTATTTGTAATTTTTGAGTAGTTTTGAAACAATTTCATTATTACTCCAGTACATTTTGACCCAAGTATTTTACTTCACGACTTTGGAGTACTTTTTAACTTTTACTCAAATACATTTTTAGACGGGTACTTTTACTTGGGTAGAATTTAAGCAAAGTAAAGATACTTTTATGTAATTACAAATTTTTCTGTACTTTTCCCACCTCTGCTATGAAGTACAATAGTGAACAATAGTTATAAAAATAGTGTTATATTTAGGACACTAAAAATAGTTTTGTGACATCAATAAAACCTTTTCCGTCCCCTAAGACATCAAAAATCAGTTTTATCTTCATGTCGTTACTTTTGGTCAAAGGTGTCGCAAATTTGCATCGAACCCATATTTCTATCTATTTTATGTGCCGTGGTAAAATGAACAATCTCAGCTTAATTTAACATCTGCTTAAAAGCAAAAACTTAAAGAATTTTTAATGCATTTGCATATAAATTCAGGCGTTAGAGGGTTAAAAGCATAAATTTTTAATCAACTAAACCTGGAATGATTTAAAAACATGATGACTGAGTCAATTTTCTGTTCAGTCCCATCAAAACTTGTTGCAACCATCTTCAGTCTGTTGCTACTGCAACACTTAGAACTTACTTATCAATGGTAAAGTGTAATTTATACATCTCTAGTTAGAAACTATTCTGAAACCTGGTAACAAGAAAAAAAACCTGCGTAAATTCAATGAACTACTATCAGCTCAGTTTCTGAAGATTGTTTTGTATGAGATTCTGTCACTCAGCTGCAGGATTTAATCCTAATCCAGTTGGTAAACGAAGGTGAACAGGTTTAAAGCTCTTACCATGCGTTGTTGGGTTAGTAGCCGGGTGGTTAGTGGGAGCGGATGAAATGGTTGCTGTGATGCTGCTTGTCTGTTCAGCTATGAGGGAGGCAAACAATCAGATCACAGCATGTTAACTCAGCAGACATCGCGTGCAAGCGCAGGTTGGCCACTTAGAAAATGTTCAGATTTTTTATATTTCATTTCTGTTATTTTCAGACCCGCAACACATTTCAAAAAAGTTCGGACAGGTGTTGAAAAACAAGTATTTGGTGAAATTGTTCCATTCACATGGAAGGCAGAATGTTCACGAAGCAGAAACATGATGACTGGATGTTCAGTTCTAACATCCATCTCTACAGACTGGTCATATCAAACTCTCTTTCACAGAAACCGCTGCAGAAGTGAGCTGACATCGGGCACGAATAAACAAAGATCCAGATCTTTACTCATTAGAAACCTCACAGGCTGCTGTGCTAAAGTGTCCCTGAGTCAGACCCTGAACTCCATGTTTTCCCTGTTCTCACTGATTGGATAATAATTCAATAAAAAAAAACAGCATCCATGGAAAAAGGCTGAATATGGGGTCAGATCAGGGTTCTATGATGGTATGGGGTCAGATCAGGGTTTTATGATGGTATGGGGTCAGATCAGGGCTCTGTGATGGTATGGGGTCGGATCAGGGTTCTATGATGGTATGGGGTCAGATCAGGGTTCTATGATGGTATGGGGTCAGATCAGGGTTTTATGATGGTATGGGGTCAGATCAGGGTTCTGTGATGGTATGGGGTCTTTTTGTTGGTTTTTTTGTGGGGCTTTGGGGGTTTTATTGTATGGGGGGTTTGTTGGGGTGATCAGGGTTCTATGATGGTATGGGGTCGGATCAGGGTTCTGTGATGGTATGGGGTCGGAGCAGGGTTCTGTGATGGTATGGGGTCAGATCAGGGTTCTATGATGGTATGGGGTCGGATCAGGGTTCTGTGATGGTATGGGGTCGGATCAGGGTTCTGTGATGGTATGGGGTCAGATCAGGGTTTTATGATGGTATGGGGTCGGATCAGGGTTCTGTGATGGTATGGGGTCGGATCAGGGTTCTGTGATGGTATGGGGTCGGATCAGGGTTTTATGATGGTATGGGGTCGGATCAGGGTTCTGTGATGGTATGGGGTCGGATCAGGGTTCTGTGATGGTATGGGGTCGGATCAGGGTTCTGTGATGGTATGGGGTCGGATCAGGGTTTTATGATGGTATGGGGTCGGATCAGGGTTCTGTGATGGTATGGGGTCGGATCAGGGTTTTATGATGGTATGGGGTCGGATCAGGGTTTTATGATGGTATGGGGTCGGATCAGGGTTCTGTGATGGTATGGGGTCGGATCAGGGTTTTATGATGGTATGGGGTCGGATCAGGGTTCCGTGATGGTATGGGGTCGGATCAGGGTTCTGTGATGGTATGGGGTCGGATCAGGGTTCTGTGATGGTATGGGGTCGGATCAGGGTTTTGTGATGGTATGGGGTCGGATCAGGGTTCTGTGATGGTATGGGGTCGGATCAGGGTTCTGTGATGGTATGGGGTCGGATCAGGGTTTTATGATGGTATGGGGTCGGATCAGGGTTCTGTGATGGTATGAGGTCGGATCAGGGTTTTATGATGGTATGGGGTCGGATCAGGGTTTAATGATGGTATGGGGTCAGATCAGGGTTCTATGATGGTATGGGGTCGGATCAGGGTTCTGTGATGGTATGGGGTCGGATCAGGGTTCTGTGATAGTATGGGGTCGGATCAGGGTTCTGTGATGGTATGGGGTCGGATCAGGGTTCTGTGATGGTATGGGGTCGGATCAGGGTTCCGTGATGGTATGGGGTCCGATCAGGGTTCTGTGATTGTATGGGGTCGGATCAGGGTTCTATGATGGTATGGGGTCGGATCAGGGTTCTGTGATGGTATGGGGTCGGATAAGGGTTCTGTGATGGTATGGGGTCGGATCAGGGTTCTGTGATGGTATGGGGTCGGATCAGGGTTTTATGATGGTATGGGGTCGGAGCAGGGTTTTGTGATGGTATGGGGTCGGATCAGGGTTCTATGATGGTATGGGGTCGGATCAGGGTTCTGTGATGGTATGGGGTCGGATCAGGGTTCTGTGATGGTATGGGGTTAGATCAGGGTTTTATGATGGTATGGGGTCGGATCAGGGTTCCGTGATGGTATGGGGTCGGATCAGGGTTTTATGATGGTATGGGGTCGGATCAGGGTTTTATGATTGCATGGGGTCGGATCAGGGTTCTATGATGGTATGGGGTCGGATCAGGGTTCTGTGATGGTATGGGGTCGGATCAGGGTTCCGTGATGGCATGGGGTCGGATCAGGGTTCTATGATGGTATGGGGTCGGATCAGGGTTCTGTGATGGTATGGGGTCAGATCAGGGTTTTATGATGGTATGGGGTCGGATCAGGGTTCTGTGATGGTATGGGGTCAGATCAGGGTTTTATGATGGTATGGGGTCGGATCAGGGTTCTGTGATGGTATGGGGTCCGATCAGGGTTCTATGATGGTATGGGGTCGGATCAGGGTTCTGTGATGGTATGGGGTCAGATCAGGGTTCTGTGATGGTATGGGGTTGGATCAGGGTTTTATGATGGTATGGGGTCGGATCAGGGTTCTGTGATGGTATGGGGTCAGATCAGGGTTCCGTGATGGTATGGGGTCGGATCAGGGTTCTATGATGGTATGGGGTTGGATCAGGGTTTAATGATGGTATGGGGTCGAATCAGGGTTCCGTGACGGTATGGGGTTGGATCAGGGTTTAATGATGGTATGGGGTCGGATCAGGGTTCCGTGATGGTATGGGGTTGGATCAGGGTTTTATGATGGTATGGGGTCAGATCAGGGTTTAATGATTGTATGGGGACGGATAAGGGTTCTGTGATGGTATGGGGTGGGATCAGGGTTTTATGATGGTATGGGGTCGGATCAGGGTTTTGTGATGGTATGGGGTCGGATCAGGGTTCCGTGATGGTATAAGGTCATATCAGGGTTCTATGATGGTATGGGGTTGGATCAGGGTTTTATGATGGTATGGGGTCAGATCAGGGTTTAATGATTGTATGGGGTTGGATAAGGGTTTTGTGATGGTATGGGGTGGGATCAGGGTTCTGTGATGGTATGGGGTCAGATCAGGGTTTTATGATGGTATGGGGTCGGAGCAGGGTTCCGTGATGGTATGGGGTCGGATCAGGGTTTTATGATGGTATGGGGTCGGAGCAGGGTTCCGTGATGGTATGGGGTCGGATCAGGGTTTTATGATGGTATGGGGTCGGATCAGGGTTTTGTGATGGTATGGGGTCGGATCAGGGTCTAATGATTGTATGGGGTCGGATAAGGGTTCTGTGATGGTATGGGGTCGGATCAGGGTTTTATGATGGTATGGGGTCGGATCAGGGTTTTATGATTGCATGGGGTCGGATTAGGGTTCTGTGATGGTATGGGGTCGGATCAGGGCTCTGTGATGGTATGGGGTCGGATCAGGGCTTTGTGATGGTATGGGGTCGGATCAGGGTTCCGTGATGGTATGGGGTCGGATCAGGGTTTTATGATGGTATGGGGTCGGATCAGGGTTCTGTGATGGTATGGGGTCGGATCAGGGTTCTGTGATGGTATGGGGTCGGATCAGGGTTCTGTGATGGTATGGGGTCGGATCAGGGTTCTGTGATGGTATGGGGTCGGATCAGGGTTCTGTGATGGTATGGGGTCGGATCAGGGTTCTGTGATGGTATGGGGTCGGATCAGGGTTCTATGATGGTATGGGGTCGGATCAGGGTTCTGTGATGGTATGGGGTTGGATCAGGGTTCTATGATGGTATGGGGTCGGATCAGGGTTCCGTGATGGTTTGGGGTCAGATCAAGGTTCCATGATTGTATGGGGTCGGATCAGGGTTTTATGATGGTATGGGGTCGGATCAGGGTTCTATGATGGTATAGGGTTGGATCAGGGTTCTGTGAGGTTCCAGGACAAAATAACCCCCAAAACTCTTCATCACCTGGTTTCTTCAATATTACACCATGTTACAATAGTTGGTAGAAGGAATGCAAACATTACAGAGCAGGAAAAGATTCACTATCTCGACTTTTTTGAAATGTATTCCAGGCCAGTATGCATATGTGAACAAAGAAATAAGATAAAACATTAAATATGTTTGGTTCATATTGTTTGCAACAATCAAAGTAAAAATGAGAGCTACATTTAGTGGAGCTTTGATTCAAAGTTGGTTTAGCATCATGGGTTGAATTGGTGCTGTATTGGTGTACCTCTTAAACTTGACCACCTGGAAATCAGCTCCCCCACTCACCTTACAAATTTAGAATGTAATAAAACAAAAATCTGAAGGGCTTAAATCCTGAATTGGCCAATTGTACTCAATAATACTGTACATGAGCAAGAATAATTACAAACCCATTGCTGACAGACTCAAAACACAATTTAGTGAAAATAGTGAATTTGAATGTTAGCTACCTTACCATGATCTGTGCTGCTGGCTGAAGCAACATTAGCGACAGTGGATGCAGGCATAGCGGAGCTGGTGGTGATGGTGGCAGTTGCTGATTAGCACAACAAGGCGGCGTGAGTACAACAGATCATACAACCACAGCGTGTTAGTGCAACAAGCAAAAAAGAAAAATGGGAACTGCACAAAAACCTCACTTTTAAACTGTCAGTTGGCTGATTTAATATTTCCCTGCTAAAAAACCACCAACTACTTTCAAATGTTTTATTTCCTCTCATAAATCTGACATCAACATATTCCACAGCCACCTACTCTGTTTCTGAGACTACTGCATCATAAATAAGATCACATTCAATGTTAAAATACCCAGTTAGTTTCTGTCTGTATGGAAAATGCAGCAATGTCTGCAGTGAGCGACAAAGCAGCAAAGCAGATGAAGGCTTACCAGAGGAAGAAGAAGAGCTGGATGTGCTGCTTTTGGTGCTGTTGGTGGTTGGGGTTAAGCGCATGCTAGTAGAGGGAGATGCAGTTGAATGGATGGAAGTGGGGACTGGAGATGACAAATGATGCTTGTGTTAAAGCAATGATGGGTTTATACATGCCATGGGAGATTAGCTGGAAATGTATAATTCAACCAAGGACTTATTCAGGTCATGCTGGTCATTTGTGAGCAGAAAAACATTAGTATAATTAAGGGGTATGAGCTGGTTGTCATAAAGTCTGTTTTATTTCTCAGTTAAACATCTGCATCAATTCAGTTGAACAGAATCAAATTTGCCATCTCTTATAAAGCTGGCAGCTGATGACTTCAATAACCTTCAGTTTGACTTTTCATGGGTTCAGAAATAATGAAAAAGCCCAAAGGAAGCTCTAAAAATCTTTTAAAGAAGGTTAAACACGTGGGAAGTTTCTTCATGGAACCATTTATCATTATAGTTTTTAGGTTATGAAGCATTTTGGATGAGATTTAAAAGGTGCAAAAAAAGATATGTTCAAAGGATAATTTGATTAATCACCTTCTAGAAAAAAGCAGAGACAACAGAAGGTAGAATGTAGTAGTGGGGATAAATAGGACAAGTAAAAACAATTGAATGTGTAATAAAGATTAAAAAAGTTAGAAATTATAAATTAATACAGAAAAATGAATTATATTAGACCGCATGATGAAGACAAGTAAAGTAAGATGAAGTTTGCTTACCATGGGTGGTGATGGCATGATAAGTATGGATTGTGTTAGTGGTGTCAGTGAACGAGGTGGTGGGAGAAAAAGCAGCTGGCCGAAAGAAAAGTGTAGGGATGAGACAAAGGAAGAGGCAAAGTTATGATGAGTGGTTGTGATGTTGCATAAGAAATGAACAATGTCTCAGTGAATGCATCGATGGAGGCCACACTAAAGTTTCACTAGGGCTGACATGAAATATGCAACATGGATATGATACGGTACAAACACACAAATTGCTAATCATGTCAAATTTTTTGAAACAGAATTAATTCAATCTTGCATCCAATACAACAAAAAACTGCAATAAGAGTTAAAATGTGGGTCAGAAAACATCACATGGTTTGACACATGGTTTGAGATTGACACACAGTAGAGACCAACAGACATTCAATGTTGGTATAGTGTTTAGCTTTTATAACTCATCCATTAGATTTAGAAAATATTGTTAGTAAGTAAACTACTTTTTACATTTTTCCACAGAAACGGTGCCCCGTGTGAGGCCTTTTAACACCAGCTTTATTACTAAAATCTACACACTTTCAGGAAAATTTTTGTTATATATTTCAAATCTTGATTATTTCATGACATGCCTGGCATAATACGGCTGTCAAGTATTTCTATTTGTACTTTATTTATTCCTGCCTTTTCAACATTTTTTGAATAATAAACAAGGTTTTATATCTACCGTAATTCAAATTTCTATTCAAATAGTCTGACCCAGGTAAGCCTTGTAATTAAGTGCAGTATGGTGTAATTATTATTTTAGTGAAATTCAGCAGAAGCTGGATTATTAAAGTTCAACCCCAGATCTTTTCCATTGGGTCAAAACAGTCAAGTTTCATCTTCAGTTCCTGACTCTGTAAGAATTTTAAACAAGCATTTTAAAAACTTGTATTTATGCTTTATAGACATATGATTAATTTTGTGAATTAACAGTGCCACTGCCACCTTATTAAGTCACAGCCAACTCTGTGAAAAGGAGCTTAGATCTGGTTGTGACTTATAGAAGTCTTAGATAGGCTCAAATTTACAAAAAATAAGGCAAAGGACAAAGATAAAATGGCCTAAAAGAACCCAACCTTAAATTGCAGAAACAAAAAAAGGTTTAAACATAAAGTCAGAAGTGATAAGAAGTAACATCCTGAACGAGAAAGAGGGACGAGGAAGGTGGAACAATGACAGGAGGTTGAAAGTTACTTGTGAAGTCTGGATGGAGGGAAGAAGTAGAAGCTAACGATGAAGCGGGAGGAGGGCGAGGGTTGCTTACCGTGGGTGATGGCATTAGTAGCATGGATGGTGTTAGTGGAGACAGTGGATGAGGTGGCGGGGGAGGAAGCTGCTCGTGGAAGTGAAGGTGATGGAAGGAAACAGAAACAAAGATGCAGAGGATGATGAATGTTCGGGATGCTGCACGAGACATGAACGTCACAGTATGCTGCAGAAATATACTGATGAAGGTCCCGGACTATCCTGGTCTGAATGCACCCGTAGTGAACCAATGATTCATTTCCCCTTCATTCATACTCAAACGTTTTGCCACTGCCGCCCTGGAGCCGAGTGACAGAAATGTGGCAGCCAGTTCGCACCACCCCAACATTCATCCAATTCAGACATCGCTTTCATGAAGGCAAGGAAGGCGACGCTTCTTGCTCAAGGACACATTGAGTGAATTCCACCCCCAAGTTCGGTCCTCAAAAGCCACAATCCTCCAAATTTTAGATCCGCCCCTTCTCCAACACACTTGAATGAAATGGATGGCTCGTTAGCAGGCCTTTGCAGAGCTGAATGACATGCACATGAGGTAATTCAGGTGTGTTGGAGAAGGGGTGGATCTGAAAATAGTAAGATTGTGGCTCTCGAGGCCCGAACTTGGCCTCCCCTGCTCTTGCCCTTGGTCCTAACTCTTCATTTTACGTGGTCATGTGAAGGGGTAGTGGTGTCCCAATTCTGGTTCAGACCGTGGGGGAGGGGGAAGTGGTAGGGCTATCTGGCACCTGTAACAGAGATTTTCCATAGGCGCATGAGAAAACAAGTGGTATAAAATTACCCACAATTTCATGCAAAATACAGGAAAAATGGCGAGAAAATCGCAAGCGGCAGCCAAAGAAACGCACAAGTGTATTTTTTTGTCAATAAAATATGAAAATTGCTATTGCAAGGTTGTTTTAAGGTATTATAGTTTTATTACAAATGTGAAAAAAAATGGCTAGTTTCGTAATGTTAGGTGCATCTGTTCATGTCTGTAATGTATAACGTTAACTTTAATCTTCCGTTGAAGGCATCGTCTTTTACTTTTTTTGACGTTTTTTTTTTTGCCCAAAGCCGAAAAAATAATCCAATCACCCAGAAACTGGGAGATTATTACTGCTGCAGACGGCATTTCAAACTCTTCCGGAAACAGCTGTGATGTCAGTTTACTGCACCACCACCAACAATTGGTGACACATGAGGATTTCAAAGGGTTGTCCCATTTTTTAGGGGAAGTGCTAGGGCCAAGGGGAAGGGCTAGGGGTGGAGATGGAAATAGAAATTGGGCCAGTGACTACTGGGGGACCTGCTCTACCAGCTGAGCCACTGCTGCCCCTCCAAAATCTTCACCAGTTCACTGACCTCACTAAACCCGCTTTAAAGAGTTCATAAAATGTCAGTTTCATATGAACGACACATTCAAATGATAAAGTTCAGCAGATGCACCTCAACTCGTCTCATTGTGGACAGTTAGAACCAAAGTGTGCAGTGATGTAAAGATGTGGTTAGAAATGAACCAGATCTTGAAGATTCCATAGTTGAAGCATCTCTTATTCATGATTTGTTAAAGCGAGCGAAGTCACTGAGATTCGCTTTAATGGTGACGGGGTTGCTATGGGTGCACGACGGGACAATGAGGCACACCAAATGTAGAGGCCACAGGCCTGTTTAGCAGCCTGGAAAAAATCCAATAGTGTTGTAGTCAAGACCACACCACCAAGACCAAGACATTACTGAGGTCAAGGCCCAATCCCAATGTTCCCCCCACTTTTAACCACTAGCCCTCAACCACTGCCACTAGACCCTTTGAATTGAAGCCACAAGGGGAAGGGCTGTGTAATCTTCCCTAGGAACTGGGACACCACTTGCTGCATTTACGTTCAGGTACGTAAGCGACTGTGTAGTGACGTTTGCACATACGTCTCACCATAACAACACCATAGATATCACTACATATATATATCTATGATAACACACCCAGCACCAACGTGGCGTTAAAAGTTGCTATGGTTTTCTCTCCAACCCTTTTTCTGGCCCTTCCTCAGCAAGTCAGCATGTGACACCCCTCGCTCTGAAGGGGCTCGATTCATACCCACTACCCCTACATGCAAAGAGGGACTGGGACAGCACGAGAATGCGCAAAATTTAGGGGTTAAAAAGTAGGGCTCGGGGGTGTATTGGGATGGACCCCGAGACATTACCCAGTCTTGTACAATGTCTTGGTCTCGGTTCCTGGTCTTGGAAATGTCTTGGTTCCTGGTCTCGGTAATGTCTTTGTCTTGTCTCGGTTCCTGGTCTCGGTAATGTCTTTGTCTTGTCTCGGTCCCTGGTCTTAGAAACGTCTTGGTCTTGTCTTGGTTCCTGGTCTTGGTAATGTCTTTGTCTTGTCTCGGTTCCTGGTCTCGGTAATGTCTTTGTCTTGTCTTGGTTCCTGGTCTCGGAAATGTCTTTGTCTTGTCTCGGTTCCTGGTCTCGGTAATGTCTTTGTCTTGTCTCGGTTCCTGGTCTCGGTAATGTCTTTGTCTTGTCTCGGTTCCTGGTCTCGGTAATGTCTTTGTCTTGTCTCGGTTCCTGGTCTCGGTAATGTCTTTGTCTTGTCTCGGTTCCTGGTCTTGGTAATGTCTTTGTCTTGTCTCGGTTCCTGGTCTCGGTAATGTCTTTGTCTTGTCTTGGTTCCTGGTCTTGGAAATGTCTTTTCTTTTGGTTCCTGGTCTTGGAAATGTCTTGGTTCCTGGTCTTGGTAATGTCTTTGTCTTGTCTTGGTTCCTGGTCTTGGTAATGTCTTTGTCTTGTCTCGGTTCCTGTCTCGGTAATGTCTTTGTCTTGTCTCGTGTTCCTGTCTCAGTAATGTCTTGGTCTTGGTGGTGTGGTCCTGACTACAACACTATGATTCAGCAAGTGAAAACTACGAGTGGAACGAGCATCTCTGCAGGGAATCATCAAGTTCACCCTCATTTCCAACCAGCTCCAACGTTCTGCTCTTCAGTTAAAGGATAACTTTCTTTTTTTTCAAACTGGACCTTATTTCTAGGAGTTTATACGTGCATTTATGGTAAAGTTTCTGCATCACTTTGAGTCATTCGGAAGATATTACGTTGAGTCGCCCTTCGGCGTACGTCCGGTCAAATGGCAGAGACGGGGCAGTCACCATATAAGACATTATCTGCAGCAAAACTCCTTGATTTTCGCCAATACTTTAAGTAGAACAAACGAACAAATGAGTATTATTGTCCTGTGAGTTCAGAGTTTCGTAAATTGTGTTTTTGTTGTTGTCTGGGTAGCAGCTGCTCTTCTCAGCTGTACTACGGAAGCGCGCATCGTGAATGCGCGGCCCCGAAAAGTGTGTAAAATATCTTGATAACTAACGGAAAGATAAATCTGGACTCACAGGACAACAGTACTTATTCCTTCATTCATTCTACTTAAAGTATTGGTAAAAAACAAAGAGTTTTGCTACAGATGTCCTATATAGCGGCTGCCCCGTCTTGCCCATTTTACTGGATGTACACCGAAGGGCAACTCAACGTAATATCTTCCGAAGGACTCAAAGTGATGCAGAAACTTTACCGGTGACTAAATGCACGTATAAACTCATAGAAATTAGGTAAAGGTTGAAAAAAAATAAATTTATCCTTTAAACCTGCACTGACCAGCTCAGCTCAGAAATGACTGGAGCGCTACGTTCCTGCTCTCCCATGGCCCGCTGACCTTCCTGTAATAATTTATAGCCATTTATATTCTGCTGCACAGACCCGATCGGCCCCACTTCACCCGTCTCATGAGCCCAATTCCACCAAAAATGACCTTTAGACAAATGTTCCTCTGAGGTTTCCGAAGCTGTGAGAACTGACATTTCAGCAGTGGGACCGGGCCACGTTTCTGCTGGCCCTCAGCTACTGTTCTGACCGAGTCCGTGCACCAAGCTCCAGATCACATGACCTTCCAGAGCAGAGCTGCTTGACCGAGGTGGGGCTACAACGGCTAGCCTCCCAGCGGGGGGTAGCTCAGACTGTCGTCCTGTCAGGAAAACAACCTGATCCATGACTGTCCATGCCGCTGGGTGAGATGCGAGCAGAGGAAATCATCCTCCCTTCTCCAGAATTTCCTCATTTTGACTGATTCTTTTGCCCTCACATGACTTCTTTTCTTCCCTTCTTCCGACTGAGAGCATGTCATTTCCATGGCCCAGCATCATAAACCACAGGGCTTTTAGGTCCGTGCAACATGTGGCGAGCTGACGGGTTTGATTTCTCTTCTAAAAGTCTCATTTTCATTTATTTTCAGTCTTCAAAGGAGCTGATGGTCATTCGGTGCAGTTGCTTTTTCCTTATCATTTACAGAAAGAAAGAAAAAAGATGTCTTGTTTATTTATTGATGAACGGTTTCTCCTTTTTTCTAAACTCATCTCTCCTTCAGGTCCCTGATCTCTTTGATATTCTTTCCCACTGTCTCCCTGGTTTTCTCCCAGCAGGACGTGACGAGCGTTGGGAAAACACGGAGGCTCCGTGTGAAAACTCCAGCCTGACTGAGGTTGGAGAATTCCTCTGAACAAGATGTCCACATTTCACTTCAGCTGCTCCGGAAAAGCTCCGGGGCGATTAGACATCCCTCCTGAGCGTCTTCCAAACACTGGCCTGCAGAAAAATGTCCTTCTGAGGCTTCTGTCCAGCCGCTCCGGGGCAAAGGGACTTTGAGGATTTCTTAACAAGACATAAAAAGCAGAGACAGTAGAAAGCAGCATCCTGAAACTGACGCTGCCAAGGCTGAGGGTTTGATTCCCACCTCTATTAAACATGTATGTGCTCACGGAGAAAAACCGAAGTTACAGATAAAGTTCAGGAGTTCCACTTCATGTGTTCTTCATGGATAATTCCAGATAAAAACACCTGCAGGGAAGCGTTTATCAAAAACAAGTTCATATTTCTTTTTTTTAAAAGAGGAAAAAAAAAGCATTTTATTTGTCTCCTCTTAATTTTTCCACCCTTTTTAAATCTTTAATGAGGTCTGGCTGCAGTCATTAGTAACAGAGGACAGCTTTCAGCATCATTTCACGCAGATTTTCTTCATCTTTCCATCAGATTTATCACACGAGGAAGGGTGCAAACACACCTTTCCTTCAGAGGCAACACAACCAGCAGTGGAGGTAAATAAAGGAGAGTGTGATCAGGATTTAGGTGTTTGTTTCTCCTACCTGGGCAGCCCAGTTCGGGGGAGTCACAGCTGGTTGTGAGAGCTGTGTTGGCACCTTTGGGGACAGAAGACAAAAACAGGAAAGTTAAAATGATTCTGCACACATAGTTTCATTAATTAATCCACATTTCTGATCGTATGTTAGGAACACCTGAACGTCACCATCCAGAACGTACCGTAATGCGACAGAGTATTGAGGCAACATTAACATATTCTTGCTTTTTTTGTTTTTTTTTACAGAATTCAAGAATAAAGTTGTAATATTATGAGATAAAAGTTGAAATGTTATGAGGAAAGTGGTTATTTTACAAGAATAAAGTAATTTTGTGAGAATAAAGTCATATTTGTACGAGTAAATGGACAATGGAAACATGCGAGAGTGCAAGTTCTGACCCAAACATGAGCCCAACGTAAGTAATAATAAATTATTTGGGGGGTAAATATTCAGTATGTGATGCATACAAATGAAGATAAACTTGACCTGTTCAACGTAAAATGATGTTTGAACCAGGCTGTCAACGTTTATTTCTGCTGTAAACAATTATTTAATCTGTAAACATATTTATTCCTGCTGTAAATGTGTTTATTTCTGCTGTAAACATGCTTATTTCTGCTGTAAATATGTTTATTTCAGCTGTAAACATGTTTACTCCTGCTGTAATCGGTTAATTTCTGCTGTAAACATGCTTATGTCTGCTGTAAACAAGTTTAACTCTGTTGTAAACATGCTTATTTCTGCTGTAAACATATTTAATTCTGCAGTAAATACGTTTATTTTGGATAGTAAACATGTTTATTTCTGCTGTAAACAAGTTAAATTCTGCTGTAAATACGTTTATTTTTGCTGTAAACATGTTTATTTTTGCTGTAACACATGTTTATTTCTGCTGTAATAGTGCTTAATTCTGCTGTAAACATGTTTATTTCTGCTGTAATCGTGTTTAACTCTGCTGTAAACACGTTTAATTCTGCAGTAAACACATTTATTATGGCTGTAAACATGTTTATTTCTGCTGTAAACAAGTTAAATTCTGCTGTAAATACGTTTATTTTTGCTGTAAACATGTTTATTTTTGCTGTTTCAAACTTGTTTATTTCTGCTGTAATAGTGCTTAATTCTGCTGTAAACATGTTTATTTCTGCTGTAATCGTGTTTAATTCTGCTGTAAACACGTTTAGTTCTGCAGTAAACACATTTATTATGGCTGTAAACATGTTTATTTCTGCTGTAAACAAGTTAAATTCTGCTGCAAATACGTTTATTTTTGCTGTAAACATGTTTATTTCTGCTGTAATCGTGTTCAATTCTGCTGTAAACACATTTATTCCTGCTGTAAATACGTTTATTTCTGCTGTAAATGTGTTTATTTCTACTGTAAACATGTTTATTTTTTTATGTAAACATGTTAATTTCTGCTGTAAACATTTGTATTTTTGCTGTAAACATGTTCATTTTTGCTGTAAATGTGTTTATTTCTACTGAAAACATGTTTATTTTTGATGTAAACACTTATTTTTGCTGTAAACATGTTCAGTTTTGCTGTAAACATGTTTATTTCTGCTGTAAACACGTTTATTTTTGATGCAAACACTTATTTTTGCTGTAAACATGTTCATTTTTGCTGTAAAGTTGGCATTTTTAACTTGGGAGTTTATGGGGGATTTTCTTGGTTTTTGGAGCCCCTAGTGGCTGAAGCTTGAACTACAATTTTTGGGCAGCCCGTCAGTAACTCCACTTTTCTCCAGCCCCGTGATTAAGACTCAACACGAGGCTGCTCAGACACACAAACGGGAGAAAGGGAGGAAACTGGAATATTCTGGAGCAGTTAAAACGCACCAAAGTACCGTGGAGGTCTGGTTCATTTTTCTGTTTCAATCCAACAAAGCAGGGCGGATCCGTCCAGCCTGTTTTAGACCACATACGGGTCAACGTGCATCAGTTGAAGCTTAACGTGTGGAGGTGAGCTGCACCCTGGCGTGCAGCAGATGTGAGGTGGGTCCAGACTCTGGGAACGTGTCCGTTGGCAGATTCCTGCTGATTTCCAGACTCTGAGGTGATAAACAGACTGAAAGTCTTTGTGTTCGGACAGAGACGGTCTGTCTGTTTACAGCATTTAAAACCCAAGCGCCTCTGAAGCACTTTGGCTCGCTGAAATGTAATCCGGCTGCAGCCCACTCATGCTGAATATTCACAGACCTCTGAGTGGGAGTGGGAGGACGGGCCACAGAAGCAGAGGTCTGTTTGAGAGGAATGCGTTCCAGAAGTTTGTCAGCAGAGCATTGTTGAGATCAGCCCAGTGAAACAGCAGCCATTCAGCCACTGGAGGGAGGAAGGTTGTCATCGTCTACCTCGGTCTGCTCTTCCTCCTCTCACCCGCTTGGTCTGACTCCATCCTTCAACCTTCCCCCCCTCCTCTTCTTTGTGTCATTAAATTTCCAACATAATCCAGCTTCTTCTTGTTTATCAGAAGTTTTAGGAAAATGAGGATGTGAACAGAGATGTTTCACACATCGACATGATTCTGGACGGGGATCAGCCCTGCACCGACCCGGAGCTCTGGACCTCCCCGCAAACCTTTAGACGACGGTTGGAGAGACGGAAGTGAACCTGAATCACATCCATCCCACGATTCTGTCAACTTCAATTTCAAAGTAAAACAAAACTTTTGCTTTAAATTTAAAGACATTCGCCAGAATAATCTGAAAGCAAACGTCAAATACACGACGTTGCCAAAGTATCGGCTGACCTCCCTTGACTCACATATGATAATAATACACACACACAAACACACACACACACATATATATATATATATATATATATATATATATATATATATTTATTACGGGTGGTTTTCGTCCTGGTCATGGAACAGTGGACCAGCTCTACACCCTCTTCGGGATCCTGGAGGGGGCATGGGAGTTTGCCCAGGGATTCCTGTGGGGGGTGCTCTTGGGGTACGGGGGTGCCGGACCCCCTTGTTCGAGCTGTCCGGTCCCTGTATGACCGGTACCAGAGCTTGGTCCACATTTCCGGCTGTGGGTCGGATCCATTCCCAGTGAGAGTTGGACTCCGCCAAGGCTGCCCTTTGTCACCGATCCGGTTCAGAACCTTTATGGACAGGATTTCTAGGCGCAGCCGAGGTGTTGAGGGGATCCGGTTTGGTGGCCTCAGGATCGGGTCTCTGCTGTTTGCAGATGATGTGGTTCTGTTGGCGTCACCGGGCTGTGACCTCCAGCTCTCGCTGGGGCGATTTGCAGCCGAGTGTGAAGCGGCCCGGATGAAGATCAGCACCTCCAAATCCGAGACCATGGTCCTCGCCCGGAAAAGCGTGGAATGTCCTCTCCGGGTCGGGAGGAGGTCCTGCTCCAGGTGGAGGAGTTTAAGTATCTCGGGTCTTGTTCACGAGTGAGGGAAAAATGGAGCGGGAGATGGACAGACGGATCGGTGCGGCGTCTGCAGTGATGACGCTGCATCGGTCCGTCGTGGTGAAGAAGGAGAAGCTCTGGATTTACGCTCCATCTACGTTCCCCCCCCCTCACCTATGGCCATGAGCTGTGGGTCATGACCCAAAGAACCAGATCGCGGGTACAAGCGGCCGAAATGAGTTTCCTCTGCAGGGGGGCCGGGCTCTCCCTTAGAGATGGGGAGAGGAGCTCGGTCATCCGGGAGGGGCTCAAAGTAGCACCGCTGCTCCTCCGTGTAGAGAGGAGCCAGATGAGGAGGCTCGGGCATCTGGTTAGGATGCCTCCTGGACGCCTCCCTGGTGAGGTGTTCCAGGCACGTCCCACCGGGACCAGACCCCGGGGGAGACCCAGGACACGCTGGAGGGACTACGTCTCCCGGCTGGCCTGGGAACGCCTCGGGATCCCCCGGATGAGCTGGGGGCTGTGGCCGGGGTGAGGGAAGTCTGGGCTTCCCTGCTTAGGCAGCTGCCCCCGCGACCCGATCCCGGATAAGCGGAAGAAGACGGTACAGTACGGTATATTATGGGTGTGCAAAGCATTCAGTATTTGTATTTGCTGATTTTCTTTGCACGTCAAACCGGGTGAATTAAAAAAAGACAAACAAAAAAACATCAATGACGACATGCATAACTGCTGTGCCTGGGATCAAACCCACCACCACCCGCTCAAGAGGCCGTTACTCTAACCGCCGCACCACAAAATGTCAATCAACACACATTCAACCCAGTTTTCTCCGTCATCGTGGGCGGCCTGCGTCGGTTCCATCTTACCTTCGATTCACTGCGCTCAAAATCCCTCCGTTTAACGGGACTAGAGGCAGGAATTTAAAACAAACAAACATGCATGTCCATGTTTTTAACACTAATGGGTGATGAAGCACTAAATACCAAAAAGAACGTTTCTTCCCACGTTTCCCTTCGTTGCCTTGAACAGGCTGTGTGCTGCAAACTGCTGCAATTCGGTGTCCGAATTTCCCGCGCTGCCCTGCGGACGTGACGTCAAATGACGCTACATCTGCAGTTTTTATACAGGAAGAAGACGGTCGCGGTAAATTCAAACACTGTAAGCGATAGTTATGGATTCTTCTGCCGTCAGCAAACGATCCAGATCAACTGAAAGACTCTAAAAAGTGGAACTACGAAGAAAAAGGTGCGGAAACAACATGATAGCTTCAGTTTGTGCTCCCGTGACGGCTTGGCTCGTGGCTGCAGTTACCTGAGTTTCATTTGTTAATCTTGCCTCTGGTCCCTTTAAACACCTTCCCATCTTATTGTAGAAGACTCCAGTAAAAGAAGATGGTTTTCATGGTTTCATTATACATCATTAGCTGTTTTATTTGGACTTTTAGAGCGATCTCAAGCATGAAGATCTCCACATGCTCTAACAGTAAACAGCTGACAGCATGTGGACACATGTTATCTGATGTAGAGATGAGAGACGCCAACATTTCATAATGAAATAAAATAATAAATCCCTCTGTACATCTGATCTGGAAGAGTGCAGGATCATTATGACTCCAGCTGAGTACATGTACGACACGCTAAAGACGGCTGGACTCTGCAAGAACACGCTGTTGTTCCTGGATGCATTTGCATAATAGAGGCCGAGTTGATGAGGCGTTAAAAACCCCCGGGAAATACCAGATGCTGAAAAACCTCGGTAGTGGGTAGTTTATGTGTTAAGTGACATCCCATTCCTGATCCGTCGGGTTCAGGATGACGTTGGTCCACCTTTGCAGCTAGAACAGCTTCATCTTCTGGGAAGGCTGTCCACAAGGTTTAGGAGTGTTTCTGGGAATCTTTGACCATCTTCCAGAAGCACATTTGTGAGGTCACACTGATGTTGGACCAGAAGGCCTGGCTCTCAGTCTCCGCTCTGATTCATCCCAAAGCTGTTCTATGGGGTTGAGGTCAGGACTCTGTGCAGGCCAGTCCAGTTCCTCCACACCAGACTCTGCATCCAGGTCTTCATGGACCTGCTTTGTGCACTGGTGCACAGTCATGTTGGAAGAGGAAGGGACCAGCTCCAAACTGGTCCCACAAAGTTGGGACATGGAATTGTCCAGAATGTCTTGGTATGCTGAAGCATCCAGAGTTCCTTTCACTGGAACTAAGGGGCCAAACCCAGCTCCTGAAAAACACCCCCACACCATAATACCCCCTCCACCAAGCTTTACACTTGGCACAACGCAGCCAGACAAGTACGGTTGTCCTGGCAACGCGCCAAACCCAGACTCCTCCATCAGATTACCAGATGGAGAAGCGTGATTCGTCACCACTGCATCCACTTTGCAAAAACTCAAAATAGTCAAAATCTCATCACACTCAAAATAAGACAAAGTTACCTAAAGAGAAACATTTCAGTGAAATATAAACCTTGTTTTAAGCAATGCATCTATTCAAGAAATCTTTTCAAGAAAATTTTGCTTGTTCCATTTTCAGATTTTTATTTTTTTATTTTTGCTTATAAGAAGCAAAAAAAATCTTAAAATAAGTAAAAAAAAAAAAAAAAGCATGTCTGCATGCCTATGTGCTTCATTTTATACACCTGTGGCCATGGAAGTGATTGGAACACCTGATTTCCATTTTTTACCCTACTTGTTTGTAGTATTTCGCCTTACCTGGTAAATAAAAGTGCAAGTAATTTTAGTAAATTTTTGGTAATGTTTGTGTGAATTAGATGATTAATTTAATCTCTTGGATTTATGCTGCTAAAGAATTTCTGGTTAATGCTATTAGGTGTTCATGTGTGTTGTAAATATCTTTAATATCTGCCTTTTCTAAGGTTTTTTCCCAACAAAATCATGAAGCAGAAGAATTTCCCTCAAATAACGGGTGGAAAAAGACTGAAAAGCTCCATCTGAGTGAATCCAGCTACACCTCCACATCGTGGGTCACCCCTCCAAGTGTGGGACGTAGTTGGTAAAGAACACTTGATCACTTCAGATTTTACACCATGAAAATATAAAGATAAATGCTACAAAGCGGGTTTGTTCCAGCCACGAAAGCTTTGTAAATCTGATGGCAGTCTGGAGTTACGTTCTGCTGATGACATGCACGTGTTGCTCAGACTTCCTCATTCATGCATCACAGCTCTGTTAGCAAAGCAAACTGACGGGTACATTAGCAAACATTAGCGCAGCGTTAGCAGCACTCACCACTAGCTGGTGCAGCAGCGGTTAAGCGAGTGCAGTGAGGGTAGCAGACTGTGAAGAGATGGACAGGTTAGTGCACATCAGTCAAAAAGGAAAACATCGGTTATTAAACAAACACAGAACGTCTTCCAGGTATGACACTGACAGGATGTCGGTTAGTCGTCAGAGAGGGAAGTTCATCACTCAGGGACAGAAAACAGCCCGAGCTCGGACAGTAAATTACAATGTGAGCAAGTTAAACACTGTTTATGTGCAGCAGGCAGGGCTTAGGTAATCAGTCATCACAGGAAATATGACAGCGTGGGCCGAACACGGAGGCAGGCAGGCCGAAACGCACCAGGGGTCGGTCATTTGCCGGCTCCAGGAATTAGACAGGCCCCGTCAGGAGGCACGTGGGAGTAAAGATTAAACGGCACCCTCATTCTCTCCGTTAATGAGCCGTCAATCATTTCGGCTTCATTACTGGCTTCAGACGTCGGCCGCTCATTAGGCGGCCATTTTTTTCCCCATTTCAGCTCTTTCCTGTTACACGGAGTCATGATGGAATCGTTTATCTGCATCACACGAAGCCAACGAATCAAAGAAGCCGTTCATACGATGGCTGATAACAGCACGTAACGTTCAGGTACAGCAGGAAAGGCCTGCGTTTGCCGGAAAATACAGGAAACAATGCAGAACCATGAAAAACCACGGCGAGTCTCTGAAAGCACACACACACACACACACACACACACACACACACACACACACACACACACACACACACACACACACACACAAACAGGCAGCGTTAGCAGGGATTCCACCAAAACCACAGCGACCAACCTCCTCAGGCTACACACTCATTTCCAGCTCTGCCTCTGACAGTTACGCTGTAAACACACACACACACACACACACACACACACACACACACACACACGCACACACACACACACACACACACACACGTTAATAATGAGTAGAAACCACTGGGATTGAGAGGATTCAGTCTCTGATGCAGGAAACTGATCCTCCATGCAGGACCATAATTACACTTGGTGGGATTTCCTGAAAAACAGAAAAATATCCAGACGAGTGAGAAACATTTTTAAACTCGTAAAATAAACCTGAAGTTTTTTCTTTAATGGAAAATATCTGAAACTCGCCAGTTCGTGCGTCTTTTCAGCGTTGTTGCTCACTTTGAAGGAGACGATGTGAAAACAACAGCGACTGGGACAGGCGGCGTTCGCCTGACGTGCAGATTGAAGTTCATGCTGCGGTCGCGTTACGAAGGGATGACGGGAAATATTCATGCCGCTACGTTTTTATACGGTGGTAAACCTGGAAACCGGCACATCCATAGATGCACCGTGGAATAAAGTTATTGCAGAATCTCAGTATCGCGATATAATTGTTATCATAAAATATCGTGATAGTATCGTATCGTATCGTACAGTGAGGTGTAATGATCCCACCCCCGAACCTGAATGGAGGTGTTTTTACCAAACGCCAGAATGACCACGTTCAAGTGTTGGACCATCAACCCTCTGCATACTGGACAAGCTGCTCTACCACCTACACCACCTGCACCATCCGCACCACCTGCACCACCCGCACCACCTGCACCACCCGCACCACCTACACCACCCGCACCACCCGCACCACCTGCACCATCTACACCACCCGCACCACCTGCACCACCTGCACCACCCGCACCACCTACACCACCCGCACCACCCGCACCACCTGCACCACCTGCACCACCTACACCACCCGCACCACCTACACCACCTGCACCACCCGCACCACCTACACCACCCGCACCACCTGCATCACCTACACCACCCGCATCACCTGCACCACCCGCACCACCTGCATCACCTACACCACCCGCATCACCTGCACCACCTACACCACCTGCACCATCTGCATCATCTGCACCAGCTACACCACCCGCACCACCTGAACCATCTGCACAACCCGCACCACCTGCACCACCCGCATCACCTGCACCATCTGCACCACCTGCACCATCTGCACCACCCGCACCACCTGCACCACCTCCACCATCCGCACCACCTGCACCACCCGCACCACCTGCACCATCCGCACCACCTGCACCACCCGCACCACCTACACCACCCGCACCACCTACACCACCCGCACCACCTGCACCACCCGCACCACCTACACCACCCGCACCACCTACACCACCTGCATCCACCCGCACCACCCGCACCACCTGCACCACCCGCACCACCTACACCACCCGCACCACCCGCACCACCTACACCACCCGCACCACCTGCACCACCTGCACCATCCGCACCACCTGCACCACCCGCACCACCTGCACCACCTACACCACCCGCACCACCTACACCACCTGCACCACCTGCACCACCCGCACCACCTGCACCACCTACACCACCTGCACCACCCGCACCACCTGCACCACCCTCACCACCTACACCACCTGCACCACCTACACCACCCGCATCACCTGCACCACCTACACCACCCGCATCACCTGCACCACCTACACCACCCGCATCACCTACACCACCTGCACCACCCGCACCACCTGCACCTTCTGCATCATCTTCACCAGCTACACCACCCGCACCACCTGCACCATCTGCACCACCCGCACCACCTGCACCACCCGCATCACCTGCACCACCCGCACCACCTGCACCATCTGCACCACCCGCACCACCTGCACCACCCGCATCACCTACACCACCTGCACCACCCACAGCACCTGCACCACCCACAGCAATTACACCACCCGCCTCACTTGCACCACCCGCATCACCCACACCACCTGCACCACCCACATCACCCCCATCACCTACACCACCTGAACCACCCGCATCACCTACACCACCTGCACCACCCGCATCACCTGCACCACCTACACCACCTGCATAATCTGCAGCACCTGCACCATCTGCACCACCTACACCACCCGCATCACCTACACCACCTGCATAATCTGCACCACCTGCACCATCTGCACCACCTGCATCATCTGCATCATCTACACCACCTGCACCACCTGCACCACCTGCATCACCTACACCACCTGCACCACCTGCATAATCTGCAGCACCTGCACCATCTGCACCACTCCCATCACCTGCACCACCTACACCACCTGCGCCACCTGCACCACCTTCACCACCCGCACCACCTGCATCATCTGCACCACCTGCACCACCTACACCACCTGCTTTACCTGCATCACCTACATCACCTGCACCATCTGCATAACCTACATCACCTGCACCATCTGCATAACCTACATCACCTGCACCACCTACACCACCTGCTTTACCTGCATCACCTACATCACCTGCACCATCTGCATAACCTACATCACCTGCACCACCTACACCACCTGCTTCACCTGCATCACCTGCACCACCTACATCATCTGCACCACCAGCTTCACCTGCACCACCTGCATCATCTTCACCACCTACACCACCTGCACTATCTGCATCACCTGCACCATCTACATCATCTGCACCATCTGCATCACCTATTCTTCAGTTCATGTTTAGTTTCTCTTATTTCCAGATTTTTTTCTCTCAAAGTGTGAAAAGAAGCAACAACAGGTTGTTTTTTCTTCTCACTTGTCTTCATTCTGGAAAAGTTTCTTTTCGTAGGAAATCTTTCCTAGTTTTTCTTTTCCTCAGCTCATTTTTGCAGTGTGTGATTTGGCACCGGAAGTCTTGATACAAACTGGGGTTAAAAAGTACAAACTGATAAAAATCTCTCTCAGTTTTACTTAATATGCCAGAATAACCAATTCAGTCATTTATGAACAAAGTAAGAAATAAACTGTAGGTGATTAATTATCTGGCGCTCTGCTTTTGCCGACTACATCCCTCTCCAAAGATCATCCAGACTTTCAAGCTGATTATGAGACTGTCAGACTCGGATAAAGAGGCCGTTGTTGCCGTCTGAACGTATGTGTTGGAATCCGTTCTGATATGTGGACTGAGAGAACATTTCAGATTCAACATTTGCTTCCTGTGCTGTATGTTTGTTTCGGCGTGCAGGAACTCTGAGCCGACAGCTGGGTTTGGAAAACAAGGCTGGACTCAGAGTGAATTCTGGTCTACAGCCAAGCAGGTAGCTGGAACTCATTAACCTGCCAGCTGCAGTCCAAATCTACCGGAGTTTGGCTGAAGTCTGGTTGTAAACATGCTGCTCGAACAATAAAGCTATTCTCTACGCAAACTACAGGAGGTTTATGTAGAGTTCGGACTTGTGCGGACCATCAGCATCTCTTTGGAAGCTGTTCCGGGGCGGTTTATGTTGCTACTACAAGGTTGTTGTCAGGAAAAAAGGCTTGTAAGTGTTTGACGTCACTGCTGGGAAGAATATTTTTCTCTCACAAAGCTGTCGACCATGAATCAAAAACTAAAACGTGATGTCATACAAACAAAGCAGACTTTCCCACAGAGGTGGACGGCACACGGATCAATCCGACCATCAGCACAGGCCGGAGAGCTTCCGAGTCAGCTCTGAATCCATTAGGAATATCTACAGGTCTCCTTGTTTAACCCTTGCTGATCTGGATTCTGCTCATCAATCCAACCTTTTCCTGCTGATTCCAGTTCAGGATCAGGTTTGGACCGGAGCCGAACCCAGCAGCTAGCGGGTAAGAAGCACGGTGCACCGTGGAGAACTCACCAGTCCAACACAGAACAGAACAGAACAGAACCACATC
>JALJCO010008503.1:0-120000 GCA_023101725.1 Atherinomorus stipes | reverse complement strand
GGATATTTTCATCTGCCAATATCAAATCGGCATTCAAAAACATGGTATCGATCTACTTTACTTACAAAATCTCACAAGATTTCATCGTTCTGTTACAAAATCTCAAGATATCGTCAGTAAAATAGATGACTACTAAATTTTTGCATGTCATTATGATATCAGCATATGAAAATATCGTGAAATTTTCGTGAATTCTTGCTTGATTTTGTAACTGAACGATGAAACATCGCGAGATTTCGTTAGTAAAATAGATCGATACCACTTTTTTGAATGTCATTATGATATCAGAATAATGAAAATATCGCAAAATTTTGATCAATTCTTGCAAGATTTCATAACAGAACGATAAAATATTGCAAGATTTTGTCAGAAATATAGATCGATACCACTTTTTTGAATGTCATTATGATATCAGAATAATGAAATTATCGCTAAATTTTTGTCAATTCTCGCGAGATTTCATAACAGAACTATAAAATATCGCAACATTTCATTAGTAAAATAGATCGATACAAAGTTTTTAAATGTAAATATGATATTAGCATTTGAAAATATCGCAACATTTCAGTGTATCGATATTTTTACCCACCCCCTAGTCTTTAGAAGTTTTACAGTCTGTAAAAAATAAGTTTTTAAAGAAGAAAAAAGTTTTTTTTTTTAGATTTTAGAAACAGTGGGCTGATTGGTTAAATATCGGTTAAATATCGGTGGGGTGGCCGATGTCCAATACTCAGTTTTAAGGTCGATATAGGCCGATATCGATAGGCGGCCGATTATATCCTGCATCCCTCACTTTTTTCTTTTCTTTTTAACGGTATCCCGTTAAAACGGCGGACAGACGGACGGGAAATAAAAACATGGACTTCGTGCCGGTCCGAACCTGTTTCTGGCTCCTTCGCTCCACCTCGAAGCAGACGGTCAGTTCACTGAGCGTCGGGATGGAAACGGAGGCGGCAACCTTGGTGACCTGGCCGTTGCCGCCGGTTACCTTCACCTTCTGGTTCCTCAGCGCCACGGCAACTAGAAGGGAGAGGATGATGAAAGGATTGGAAGGAAAGAAGGTGAGAGAGGGAAAAGATGAAGAAAATGTGGAAAGGAAAACAAAGTGAAGAAAAAGAGAAATAAATCAGATGTGGGAGCCAAAAAAGAAATCATAGAATAGAAACAATATTCATGGGAAAACCAAAGAAGATTGATGAAAAAGAAAGGATGAAAAGAAGAGAAGGAAGAAAGGAAAAAGACACAGATGATGAAGTAGTGACAAAAGTTTAAAAATAAAGAAAAAAATAAAAAATCTGCTGAGTCATGAGTGAAAATATTGTAAAAAAAATCCCATTTTTCCTGTTTAAACTGGATTAAACTGGAAGTTTCCCAGCGGGAGAACAGCTCGCACGAAAACCCAACGGAAACAAAGTAAGGATAGACCGATACATTGGCCGGCAGATATTTTAGGCCGATATTTGTGTTTTTTTGCTGGTATCATCGGGAATGTTGGCCGATACCTCCAATTGGAATAATACTTTACAAATTACTGTATATATATGTATATATGTACACACAGCGGGGGAAAAAAACACACTAGGGCTGGGCGATATGGAACAAATATCATATCATGATATATTAATTTTAGATGACGGATTGTCTTCCAGACAGTTTAAATAATAAGGGTGGGAAAGAATAATGATACACTGATTGCGATATTTTCATATGTCGATACCATATCTATATCTAAAAACGCGGTATCGATCTATTTTACTAATGAAATCTCACGAGATATCGTTCTGTTACAAAATCTCACGATCTTTCGAAACAGAACAATGAAATATCGTGACATTTCGTTGGTAAAATAGATCGATACCGCATTTAAAAATATCATTATGTTATCAGCATATGAAAATATAGCGATATTTCAGTGTATTGATATTTGTTCCCACCTCTAGTCTTTAGAAGTTTTAAAATCTGTAAAAAAAGAAGCTTTTGGATTTTTTTAGACTTTAGAAACAGCGGGCTGATCGGTTAAATATCGGCCCAATACTCAGTTTTAAGGCCGATATAGGACAATACCAATGAAATCGTGTATCCCGTCTTGAAATATATTTACTAAGAAAAATTTTGACGTGTTCAATACTTTTTCCCCCTGCTGTATGTATATATATATATATATATATATATATATATATATATATTATATAAAATACAAGCTTAATGTTTCTCTTTAAAAAATTTTAACATTTTAACATTTTTGATATTTTTAACTTTATTTCTTTTTTACATGTTTATTCAAAGTGTTTTGTTCGTTTTTATATTAACAAAGTTGTAAAATTACTTTTTATTGTATCCGTCATTACTTTAATTTTGGGTCAAATGCAGTATCGGCCTCCGGCTGAGGCTGATGAGAAAATTCCGGTATCGGTCCTAAAAGATCTGTATCAGTCGATCCCTAAAACAAACAGACTGGAACAGCAAACCAACATTCCTTCTGTGGGCTGATAAAACTTCCGGTTTAAACCGTCAGAGCTGCATCTCCTCTCTGATTGGATGACTCCTCCTCTTCCTCAGAGTCCCTCCATCTTTTGTTTCCCAGTAAAGGGACATTTAGGAGTTTTCCTTTTCCTAAAGGAGGCTCCGCGGCCCGTTTTCGTCCAGTTCCCCACATCTGAACGAACTTACCTGAGCCAAACCGGTCCCCCTGAGGACAGGTAGGATTATTGAGCACAGCATGCGAGGCCCGGACGAGTCCGGAGCCCGGACCCGAGTCCGGAGCCTGGACCTACCGTGCTGGAAGCTAACACTGAACCCTCTCTTCTGCACGCTGAAGTCGGAGGTGAAGGTCAGCTCCATCACGTTCCCCGTGGAGTTCAGCGTCAGCCCGTTGGCCGTCAGGCCGCAGAACTTGGCGTCGGCGTTACCGGTGTTCACCACCACCCAGTCGTAGATGCAGCCCTGCGCCTCCTCCAGATCAAAGTCCAGGAAGGAGAGCTGGATGATGAAGCCAGCAGGAGCCTGCATGGTCCACTTACAGGAATGCGAGTTGGGGTATTTCTGGGGGTAGCAGGGCGACGTGAACTCCCCCTGGGCCTCCTTTAGCACCACGTTACAGTTTGTGGATCTGCAGCCCAGTACTGGAATAACAGCAGGATGGAGTCATGAGCAAATATCACGGAGACAGTACGGGGACAAGGACAGCAGGGGACAAGGCAGAGGAGGACAGGATTACAGGGCCGGGAGAGGACGAGACAAGCTGGGGCAGACGGGGGGGGCAGACATCTGCTTCCACCAGGCAGGGACCAAATGCACCAAGTTACAGACGAAGACGCCTTTCAAGAAGGTTACGAGGATTCAAACCAGGAACTCTCAGGACCGGATCAGAAACCGGTTTAGATCCCGTCCCAGAAACCAGGAGAAGACGAAGCAGGACAAAACTGATGCGGTTAGAGGAGGAATCAGCAGACCAGAGAGGAATCAGTCAGACGGTCGCTCGGTTACGTCAGAAAGGGAGAAAATCCACAAGCAACACGGACGTTTAGTTTCTTCCAGAAAGAGACGAGTTGTTTTAGACCAAACAGCAGCAGCGGGAACATGCACATGCAGAGATCCGACAGGTTCAAGAGCAACACGGACGTTTAGTTTCTTCCAGAAAGAGACGAGTTGTTTTAGACCAAACAGCAGGAACATGCACATGCAGAGATCCGACAGGTTCAAGAGCAAACGCGGAGGTTTTCCACCGGGACAGAAAACACCTTCACGTCCTCCAATCCTCCAAAACTGGATCCAGAAAAGCAAAGAATGCCAGCAGGACCAACACATCCGGATCAGAAAAAACACTTTTTCCAGCACAATGAGACGTCCCAGACAATTAAAGGGCCAGTGCGTGAGAATTACTGACACCTGGTGGTGAAGATGGGCACAGCAACAACGTAAAAACAAGCAGGGTCATGGATGGACGGGGACGGAGACATTTTCCTCAGGTGCAGCCGAGGGCGCATCGGACGGCACTGGGGACGGAGGGGACGTGTCCCCCTCAGTGTTTTAGTGACACTCGCTGCGTTTACATGGACAAATAATTCATCTATCTGATTGAAAACTTTCCGATCGGAGCTTCCAGCTGGCGTGTTTACGTGGACGGGGGGGGGAAAGATATGTTCATTATGTTTTGACATGCACAACAGCTCCTAGTTCGTTAGAAGAGGGGTTTTCTTTTTTAAATTTATAATCTTTTAACTGTTGAAATGCTCAATAATCATTAACTCTTTCATTAGGGATTATAAACAGCCAGATAACGGGTGCGTACTGGACCCACGGCTGAAGGACATGATCATGAACGGATCCGCCTGTGGTCCACCGAACATCAGCACTTCCAGTCAGAACGCGGATCATCTGCGGATCCGGTTCACAGAAATGATGGGAATGAGTGTTTTATTTCTGATCATACAAAGGTTTGAACCAACCGTCTCCATCGGACTGAAAATTCTGTCTGATCGAGGTCGATCGGATCTGCTGACATGTTTACATGCCGCATTTTTAGTCTGATTGGCATTTGATCGGATCAAAATTGCGCCATTTAACGGAGTTAATGATCTGTCCCCCCCACCCCCACTTTCCCTGAGTAAAGGCCCATTTATGCTCGATGGTTTTGTCCGTCATCTCTGCCGAAAAATGTGATTTTTTTCTGGTTGTTGATAGTATATTCTAAATTGTGAAATGATCTATAGAGATATCCAAAATCTCCTCTGTGAAAACTTTTGACTTTAATATGTGAACAAAATTCAAAAGAAATTTTGAACCTGGTTTAATCCTGTTTAGATTTTTTTCCTTGAAATGTTTGCAAATTAGCACATTTTGGCTATTTAACACCTAATTTGCATTTTTAAACATAAAATTTCAGAAAACTTGCAATGCAAAAAATGATAGTCCTGATGTGAGGAATAAAGCAGGAAAGTTTCATGGTGATACCAGTTAGTTACATTTTTTACCCTATTTGCCTGGAGTGTCACCTTAAAGGAATATTCCACCCACAGAATGATGTAACTTTATCTTCCACTTCCCCTCATGGTGAGAAAGACTCTGCAGCACTTTTTTAATATTTCAAATGCAGCCGGTGATCAGGAAGGCTTCTCGTTTCCCCCCAACTTTCATATAATGGAGTTCACCGGGGTCCGAGCCAAAAAGGTCCTAAAAGTCCACAAAAACTTGTCAATATTCCTCCATACTGCTCGTCCAATGTAATCCAAGTGTCCTGAGTGGGTAGCGTCCAGAATTTACTGGAAACGACGTCATTTAGTAGATTTTTAGAGCCTAAACAGTACTACATCCTTTTTCCTGCAAGCGTGCCGAAGCGCGTTCGCGACACTACGGAAGCCTCGGCGTTCAGAATTTACTCTGCCGATAATACAAGCATAGAAGAAGAAATTAGCTGTTTACATTGTGCTAAGAGCGACAGAGCTGCAGACAAACCGGGACAAACACAAGAGGATCCAAGAGGGGTTGATATTGATTTAAAACAAATAAAGAAAAGGAAAACGTGCGATCTCGTCTGCCGCGGCTTCCGTAGTTTTATGAATGCGCACTGGAGTGCTTGCAGGAGATACGATGTAGTACTGATGTAGTACTGATGTAGTACTGATGTTCTACTGTTTAGGCTCTAAAAATTCTACTAAATGACGTCGTTTCCAGTAAATTCTGGACGCTACCCACTCAGGACACTTGGATTACATTGGACGAGCAGTATGGAGGAATATTGACAAGTTTTTGTGGACTTTTATGGACCTTTTTGGCTCGGACCCCGGTGAACTCCATTATATGAAAGTTGGGGGGAAACGAGAAGCCTTCCTGATCGCCGGCTGCATTTGAGATATTAAAAAAGTGCTGCAGAGTCTTTCTCACCATGAGGGGAAGTGGAAGATAAAGTTACATCATTCTGTGGGTAAAATGTTCCTTTAAGCGCGTTTTGGAGGCTGAAGTCGCGTTTGGTCTGAACGCACCGTGACTCTGAAGACTCCTGGTCTCCTCTCTGAACTCCCCCTGACTCTCCAGGTCTGGACCGGGTCTACCTGGACTCTGTCCTGTAAAAACCTCGTATTCCAGGACGGCGAATAAGCCGGTGTGTCTCTGAGTCTGAGGGTTTAGGTGGACTGCAGAGGCGGCGTTTGGCTTGTCGAAGAAACTGATCAAAAACATGTTGGCCTTCGTTTTTAACAAGTAATGGAAAGAGGAGATTTTTCCTTAAATAAAAACATAACTGACAAGAGCTGAAAAGGAGAGTGGAAAGAATGGTTTGCCTGTCGCTCAGGGCAACAATGGTCTCCGTTGATCTGCAGCTCGGCCTCGGCCGCAGCCAAACCACAGCCAACGCACGGAAACGTCAGAAACACCACTGTGTGTGTGGACTGTTTCTTTCTCTGTACGTCTCAACCCATAGTTCATGCCATAAAATCTGACTGGGTCACATTTCTCTGTGCAGCTTTCCTGCAGACCGAAGAGACAACGCGGCCTCGAAAACCCTCTAAATGCTTCTGATACCGCGAAACGATCGATCAGCATCAGCCATCACGTTTAGAGATGCGTCTCCACACACAAGCCGACGCTCCTGGCATCAAACATGCAGAATACTGGGAGGTTATAGATGACTCAGCAGTTCTGGGAGGTGCCCGATCATCTCAGGAACCAGGCTGGATCACAGCATGTCCTCACATCAGCAGTTCACCCTCTAAAACAAGCCTTTAAATCTTCCCCATCTGCGCCATGTTCACTCTTCAAGTGCCGAAGAGAAACCGTCATACAGGGGGGAGTCACACCAGGACGGTCCGGGGGACTCGGTTCGATCCAGAGGGGAATTACTTTGCTTACAACTGCTCATCGGGGGGGAAAAATCCCCTCAGGGATCAATAAAGTATCTTTGATTTGAACAACCACTGATGAAGACGGAGGGTTGGGCTTCGAAAACGGAGTATCGATGAGAACCGGGACTAATCATAGATATCACAAGATGCCGCCTCCGACGCTGCTGTCCATTGGAGCGATACATCAGCTCCGCCGCCATCTTGGGCAGGGGGAAGCTCCTCATTGCATGAATCAATGCAGGCAGAGATCCATCTCTGATTAAATGCTCCAGAACTGACTCAGTTTTCAACTGATTTTCAAGCTGTTTGGTTTATTATATATATATATATGATTTTTATGACAACGCATAAATATTTTATTTACATGCACACATACATAGACACAACCACATGCATACAGTAATTTAATAGCCTGACCAACGCCACGTATGACACACAGCAAGTCTGACTTCTGACTTTTTTCCCAGAACTTTAAAAATATAGTAATAAAAAATAATTCTGCTTCATCTAAAAAAAAATAAAATAAATAAAAATAAAATAAAATAATCATTTTGGAGATTTTTTATTATTATTTCTGAAAAAAAAAAAAAAGAAATCAGAATTCACTCCCCCCCCCAAACAATAATAGCAAAAAAAAAAGAATAAAATAATTAGAGAGAACGTCAGAGATGCTGGATTAATTTAGGGGTATTTCAGCACCCCCCTAAAAAGGGCTAAAATGGCCTCCGTCCTGTGTATCTCTCGGTATCATTTTCCTTGGACTGTTGCTCCCTCTGATCTGCTCTCCTGCTTTCTGCTATTAGATGCATCAACTCCACCACAAACAAAGTGAGCCCAGAACCTGCAGGGGGGTTTAATGACACGCAGTACCGGCCGAAATCAAAGAATGCAGTGAAAAACATGATCAAACTGAAGGTGAAGCAACCCTGAACCAACAGTCCTGACCACTTGTTGGGATGACGGAGGCTTTCGCCGCCTGCAGCTTGTGTGCACGAACTCCGTCCAGTCAGCAAACCAAACCTCCCAGAGGTGGATGTCGTTGCATCTCCAGCTGTGCAGGAAGCATTGTAGAGCCGTAAAACCCCCGTCTGTCCAGTCCGACTCGTCCTGCATCTGTCCTGCATTACCACCGTACACGGGCAGAGCTGCCAGCTGCACCATCTTCATCCAGTTATCCGTCATCTGTCCTCCCGAAGCCACCAACTCACTCATGAACACCGTAAAAGCTTTTAGTCCAGGAAGGACAGAGATGAGAGATGAGGCACAAACTGCAGCAGACAGACCAGCTGCAAACTTTTTATTGAACCAGACATCTAGAAAACGCTTATTTGGAAACTCATTTCTAAGCAACAATAACTTTAATTATAGAAGCATCATTGATTAAAACACGTGGAGAGAAACTTCCGCAGAGAAACAAAACCGCTCTGAAAAGAAAGATTATGCAGCGAGCTGAGAAAATAACAGTTTTATTGACCGAGTTGCTTCGTTCATGTTCAACAACACGAAATCAACCCCCCCCCCCAGCTTCAGTCAAAACACTCAAATAAACGGAGGTTATGTAACTGAACCTGAAACTACGTTCACTGCTGAACGACCAGGGAGAAAGTAAACATGTCACATCTTCAGGGGGGGGGGGGGTGAGTGTGTGCTTAGGGTTATAATATCATCAGGCACCAGGTGAACGGTCCCACGTAGCCAATCACAGCAGTCAGTTCCTGCAGACAGCTGTGATTGGCTAAAAAAGACACCATAACCTGAAGATAATTTCAGTCATTTATAAGCCTTTTTTTTTTTTTTTACCAATATCAGATTTACCGATATCGTCGACCCATACTGATCTCTGCAGAAAACTGTGAGGTTGCATCTCTCATATTCAGAAAAATACAACTATATTCTGCTCTGAGAGCAAAGATCCCAAAATGTCCTGAACTCAGCCAGAAGAGTTCATGTTGGACATCTGGCTCCAGATATCAGATATCACATATATCAGTATTTGCAGGTATTAGATACTACCATATATCAGTTCAGCAACAATGTGAGAAAAGTGTTTGCCGCTTCCTGATTTCTCTTTTTTTGCATGTTTGTCACACTTAAATGTTTCAGATCACAACAAATTTGAATATCAGACAAAGATAAACAGAAACAGAAAATACAGTTTTTAAATGAAGATTTTTATTCGTAAAGGGGGAAAAATCCAACCCTCCATGTCCCTGTGTGAAAAAGTGATCTTCCCCTAAACCTAATAACTGGTTGTTCCACCTTAGCAGCAACAACTGCATCAAGCGTTTGTGATAACTGGCAGTGAGTCTTCTACAGCGCTGTGGAGGAATTTTGTTCCACTCATCTTTGCAGAATTGTTGTAATTCAGCCACATTGGAGGCTTTTCCAGCATGAACCGCCTTTTTAAGGTCATGCCACAGCATCTCAATGGGATTCAGGTGGGGGCTTTGACTAGGCCACTCCAAAGTCTTCATGTTGTTGTTCTTAAGCCATTCAGAGGTGGACTTGCTGGTGTGTTCTGGATCATTGTTCTGCTGCAGAACCCAAGTGCGCTTCAGCTTGAGGTCACCAACAGATGGCCGGACGTTCTCCTTCAGGATTTTTTGGTAGAAGCAGAATTCATGGTTCCATTTACCACAGCAAGTCTTCCAGGTCCTGAAGCAGCAAAACAGCCCCAGACCATCACACTACCACCACCATGTTTTACTGTTGCTATGATGTTCCTTTTCTGAAATGCCGTGTTACTTTTACGCCAGATGTAATGGGACCTCCACCTTCCAGAAAGTTCCACTTTTGTCTCGTCAGTCCACAGAGTATTTTCCCAAAAGTCTTGGGGATCATCAAGATGCTTTCTGGCTAAACTGAGACGAGCCTTTATGTTCTTTTTGCTCAGCAGTGGTTTTGGTCTTGGAACTCTGCCATGCAGCCATTTTTGCCCCCCAGTCTCTTTCTGATGGGGGAGTCATGAACACTGACCTTCATTGAGGCAAGTGAGGCCTGCAGTTCTTGGATGTTGTTCTGGGGTCTTTTGTGACCTCTTGGATGAGTCGTCGCTGTGCTCTTGGGGTCATTTTGGTCGGCCGGCCCCTCCTGGGAAGGTTCACCACTGTTCCATGTTTTCACCATTTGTGGATAATGGTTCTCACTGTGGTTCTCTGGAGTCCCAAAGCTTTAGAAATGGCTTTGGAACCTTTTCCAGACTGATAGATCTCAATGACTTTGTTTCTCATTTGTTCCTGAATTTCTTTGGATGGCAGCATGATGTCTAGCTTTGGAGGATCTTTTGGTCTACTTCACTTTGTCAGGCAGGTCCTATTTAAGGGATTTCTGATGGAGAACAGGTGTGGCAGTAATCAGGCCTGGAGGGAAAACTGAACTCAGCTTTCAAAGATGAGAAACTACAGTTAATTTATTGTCTAACAGGGGGCAATCACTTTTTCACACAACTGTGTTATAAGCAGCTTCAGTCTGTAGCAGCAGCAGCTGCATCGTAGTCACATGACTCTGAAAGGAATGCTGGGAAATGAAGTTCTTCCAGGATAACAGGGACTTTTCTACATGCTGGACCAACGCTGATGGAACAAAATCTCACTAGATTTCATTCCAACAATCATCGCCCGCAACGAACAAACATGCCCACATCACACCTGAGCTGCAGAGACGCTTCGCTTCATTTAAAACAAATAACCAAACCCCCCTAAAAAGAGAAAAGCAACACTTTTCACTATTTCACTTATCCCCATTAATTAGGTATTCGGATCGGTACTCGGTATCGGCAAGTACTCAAATGAAAGTACTCGTACTTGGTCGGCAAAAAAGTGGCATCAGGACATCCCTAACTTTTACGTAGTGTTATGTTGCGAAAATTCAATTATATTGTTTTCCAGTTTTAATAAATCTGCTTAAATCTGAGCGCAGACGAGCATTATTGTGTCACACATGCAAACATTATGCTTCATTCATTCTGTTTTATGTCAAAGTCAACTCTATTGTCAAATGTGCCCCATGTGAGACATACAACACAGATGAAACTACAGTCTTCTCAAACCCACAGTGCATATAATAAAATATAATAACCTATAAGATAAAAATATAAAATCTAGGAATCTGCTCGGATAACCTAGAAATCTAAACAGGAAACCTAAGTTTAAATAATAAAGAAGATTACAGATTTACAAATGGGTTGACAGTAGACAATGTGAACAGTACTGCAATCCTGATGTAGTAGTGCAGATGTTACAGTGCAATGACAAAACGTAAACATGTAAAGTAACTTTTTAGCAACGTAACAGTGGCAATAGTGCAATAATGCATATGTCAGTGTAAACTGAGCAGCAGTCCTGATGGATGCAATAGTGCAACATGTAGTAGTGCCATTTAGTACAATGTTGTTGAACTGGTGGTTATGTTGTTTTTATGATTTTATTTCACCTGTCTCATATGCACAGCACTTTGTTTCAGCTGTAAAAGTGCTTTCAAATTAAATTGAAGATCATTTTAAAAACAAAAAATCTTCTAAAAGTTGCATTTGTCTCTATTTTCAATAACACGTGTTGGTTGCTTATGGATTTCAGCTCCAGAGCTGCAGGCTGCAGACCCCTGGTCCAGACCGACTCGGGTTAAAAAACCCAACAGTTTTTAAAATCATTTCACGAAATATGAAGAAAAAAAACAAACGTCACTGATAAATGACTGAACGGACGTGAGGAAGGAGGTGAACATGCGTGGAAACAAGCTGCTGATGCGGTGGACGGTCGCCTCCGGCCTGCAGGGAGACACGAAGCGGTTAACTCGGCCTCTGCAGTAACATCATGTTCTGCTCTCTCGCTGTTGTAAAGCCCTGTTTATTTTTATATGCTGTTCTTTTTGGATTTTGCTGTATTTGAACAGTAAAAAAAAAAGTCCCACCACGAGCCAAGAGGTGCGGTTGTGTAAACACCTCCCAGATCAGATGGTGTGTAAAAATGTTTCCACAGCTGACACCTTTAAATCTGAACTGTTCCTCTTTTCCCTGCTCTACATTTCTAACCGCGATCACATCTGAGATAAAGCGGCCGATAAAAGTGTCACGTACACACACCTGAGCTGTGTGTGACGCCTCAAGCGTCCATCAGGCAAATATGATGGCTGATAAGCAAATGTGGGAAATAAGGAGAGAATTGTTTCCCAATAACGAGATTAGCTGTGGATGACTTCATGAGGGGCGGAGACAGATTTCAGCCTTTTCTCCTCCTTTTCCCTCACCTCTGTTTCACATCCTCTTCAGTTTCTTCTCATTTTTTTTTTTCTACACAATCTTCTTGTGCAACAAAACAAACGCACCTCAGCTGCTGCTGCGCCTCCCCCCCCCCCCCCTCTGCAGCTAATCAGAGCAGATATAAAAGTTTACAGCTTCCTCGTCCAGGATGCTCCACAGCTGGACGGTAACGAACGAAGACGCTCGCTCAGAGACGGCGGCGGAGCAGCATCGCTGCAGGATCTCCACGTTAACACTCAGATGGCTGCCGTCAGCCCCCCCCCCCTTCAGAGGAGGATGTTCCCACATATTAACCCTCGCAGCTCCATGAAAAAGTTGCATTCAGCTTCTGGACAGTGTCAGTTAATGGCCTGTAAATATTATCGAATAAATTAAAAGTTGCATTTTTTTTCATGGCTGTCATCACAGAATTCTGGTTTAACCATTAAAAGCAAAAAACCCCTGAGTTTTAACATTTTAACCCTTTAAATTCCACTTTGCATACACGATGCTCCAACTTCCAAAAAATTAAAATGGGGTTAAAATCAATTAATGCAATTTTTTTTGTTTGTTTCTTTTTTGTTTTGTGCAGGGTTATCAGAGCCTCTGAGTATCTAAAAAAGGTATAAAATGTTTTTGGTGCATCTTTACTTTTTTGAGTTAAAGAGTTGTTGTTTTTTTTAAAGTTACGTTCAGCTTCTTAAGGACACGGACTGGCCAATGGCCTGTAATTATTATCTAAAAAAATGAAAAGCCTTTTTTTCCATGGCTGTCATCACTGACTAATGGCTTAACCATCGATACCAAAAATCAATGAGTTTCATCATTTTAAACCTTTAATTTCCATTTTTTCCACACAATGTTCCCCCTGTTCCAACAAGGGGGTTAAAATAAATAAAAAAATAACCTGTAGGTGGCAGGCCGTTAATAGCTATGCAGAGCATTAGATTATAGCCTGTTGAAATGTCCAGTTTAAACCAGTTTAAAACCTGTTTAAATGTCCAGTTTAGACCGGTTTAAATGTCGAGTTTAAACCGCTTTAAACCTGTTTAAATGTCTAGTTTAAACCTGTTTAAATGTCTAGTTTTAACCGGTTTAAACTGGACATTTAAACCGGTTTAAACCCGTTTGAATGTCCAGTTTAAAACGGCTTAAATGTCCAGTTTGAAACAGTTTAAATTTCCAGTTTAAACTGGTTTGAATGTCCAGTTTAAACTTGTTTAAACCTGTTTAAATGTCCAATTTAAACCGGTTTAAAACTGTTTAAATGTCTAGTTTAAACCCGTTTGAATCTCCAGTTTAAAACGGTTTAAATGTCCAGTTTAAACCGGATTAAACCTGTTTGAATGTCCAATTTAAACCGGTTTAAAACTGTTTAAATGTCTAGTTTAAACCGGTTTGAATCTCAGTTTAAAACGGTTTAATTGTCCAGTTTAAACCGATTTAAAACTGTTTGAATGTCCAATTTAAACCAGTTTAAACCTGTTTAAATGTCTAGTTTAAACCAGTTTGAATCTCCAGTTTAAAACGGTTTAAATGTCCAGTTTAAACCGGTTTAAACCTGTTTGAATGTCCAATTTAAACCGGTTTAAAACTGTTTAAATGTCTAGTTTAAACCTGTTTGAATCTCCAGTTTAAAACGGTTTAAATCCAGTTTAAACCTGTTTGAATGTCCAATTTAAACCGGTTTAAAACTGTTTAAATGTCTAGTTAAAACCTGTTTGAATCTCCAGTTTAAAACGGTTTAAATGTCCAGTTTAAACCGGTTTAAACCTGTTTGAATGTCCAGTTTAAACTGGTTTAAACCTGTTTAAATTTCCAGTTCAGAATGGTTTAGCTTGAACTCCTGCACCATGTGGACATGTGGACGTCTCAGGAGGCCGTCTGACAGTCTCAGTGAGGGTTGTGGTTCTCAGTTTAGCTGTGATGGAGGAATGTCAGCAAGCTTAATGAAGAGCAGGTGTGTGTGTGTGTGTGTGTGTGTGTGTGTGTGTGTGTGTGTGTGTGTGTGTGTGTTACATGCTCACTTGTTAATTCACCCCTCAACAGCAACAAGTCCTGTGACACACCATCTCCATACAAACAGGTCAGTGTGCGGATCAACATTCATTTAAGGTGTGAAAGACGTCACGCTGCTCTGAGAACGCCGTTAATGACCAGCATGACTGGCTGAGCTGCGAGTGGACGCCTCGGCTCACAAAGCGAGACAAGACGGGGAAAGTTAGACAAACAACCGAAACAGCCATATATGCACTTTATATGATTCATGTTCGAGCTGAATCATTAATCGCATTTGCGATTAAATTGCAATTTTAGTTATGCGATTTCCCCACACCAGCTGGTCACGTGAAGTGAGCAGCCAGGTGGTTCTGCTGGAGAACGCGTGCAGACAGAATCAGAGCGATGGCGTCGGGCTCCTCAGAACCGTTACTGTGTGGGATGATTCTGGTTTCCAGAAAAATGATGAACAGCATCATGCAAAAATTGCTACTTCATGTGGCGACATAAAGCGTCATCACAGAGATCAGAGCTTTCCACCAGCGCCGGCTGCCATAGAGCCGAGTACTCGGCTAAGTCCAGCCGGCTACTTATTTATAATCGGGATCGGAGCCGTCGGGTTCTGGCCGGGATGAGAGTCCGTGCAATGACGCACGATGTTTGCGCGCTCTGCGGCCAAAGTGTTGCTTCCACGTTCAGGCTTCCCCACCGTAGTTTCCCCGAGTTCGGTGCGAGTCACCGCTCTTTTCTCCTCCAGAATCAGCATCTGAGGGGAAATGAACTCCAACTGGTTAGTTTCACTTTCAAACTCAGCGGCTCCGTCGCAGTGGAAGCTAAAATCCATCCGTCTGCTTTGAAACCAGTGGTATCGTGGGGCTCTCGCACCGCGCCTCGTATATTTATGCAGGCTTCGTATTATAGGGTGACGAAACGTCCACTTTTACCCGGACTAGGGATGTAACGATAACCGGTAAAATGGTTAACCGTGATAAAATTCCCAACGATTAGTAACACCGTTTCAAATTTTAATTATTGGTAAAACCGTGACTGATTATAGCACTTTGAAAAACTCCTAGTGATGCTGTTCTTTGGCTGGAAGAGCAGCAGTAGTTACAGTTTGCAATGTTTAATTTATGAAAACATGCCGAAAGGCAACGAAAGCACCCACATGGACAGTTCTCTTCAGATTTTTCTGCCTTTAAAAAGGACAAAGTAGACATTTAGACCCATTTTGGATATTTTTAAAGATGCTGGGAGGTATTTCTAGAATACCGTGATAAAAATGATAACCGTGATATGAAATTTTCATATCGTTACATCTCTAACCTGGACATGTCGTCCTTTTGAGAGGTAGAAAATACGCCACGTTTTTCTAAATTGTCTGGGAAGGAGCTGCAGCACAGAGTTACCTGGTGATCACGTCACCCGTTCGGCCTGGGATATCGAAACGCTCGATACCGGAGGCCCCCGCTAGGAGCAGTCCAGCACTCGGACGCTGAGAATGTGAAAAGGTGGATCTGCCGGTCAGACTGTATTTCCGGGGCGTACGTGAACGACCCAGGTGTGTGTGGAAAATGGACGTTATCGCTCTCGAGGAAGAAGAAACGATCATTTTACTTTTGCTGCTGTGAAAGAAAAAGAGGTGTCGTCGCCAGCGGAGGAGGTTTGTACGGCCACTTAACCAAAGTTACGGAGAAAGTTGCACAAGCACCTCTAGCGCTCAAGTCAATATTGCACCACGCGGCACGTTACCTTGTGTCAACGCGTGCGACCTACGTAGGTACGTTGGGAACGCGTGGGCGCGTACGCGGATGCATCAGCAGCAGCTATACTGCAGGCCTTAGCGGCTGCACAGGACTTCCCAGGCGATGGGAACGCACCATAAACCGTGTTTTCATATCGTGAGGAACTGGGAAGCTCAGAACTGGAGAGCAGCAGCTGTTCTGTTCTGCATAAACAGGCTTATTTCTTCCTTTTTGTCTGGTGTTTGTACGTATTTATTACATTCTGACGAGAAAAACACCAGCAGAAAGACACTTGATCGAAACTGATCTTCACTCCACAAAAACTGGACTGAATGCTGCAGTATTTTTTTCCAAACACTTGGCCCTAATCTTTATGTGACCTTTGGCCCCCTCAAATATTGTTGTATGTAACAACATAAATTCAGTAAAGATGTTGAAAGATCAGTGAAAGTGTTTCTGTGGAAAGTTTAGAAATAAAACTCCTAGAAATACAGTCCAGACTGAATAAGAAAGAAAGTTAAGCTTTAAGTTTCTTCTGGAAGGATTCATTGGTTTACTCGTGTTTTTGTCCAACTATTTTTCCCGTATTTCACAGGGAAACACAATATTGGTGAAAAAAAAATTGCATTTAGATTTTTTTCCTAAAATAGTTCAGCCCTAATTTATGTGGTTGAAAAAAAGTGGAAAAGGAGGATAAACCTGCACACAACTTTAAAGAAGAAAGAAAAATTTTGTGTAAAGATTTAAACTGCAGCTCTTTGCTACCAGTCCTTGAATTCCTGGTTAGTTTCTCAATTTTTAACATCTTTTCTCTCAAAATGAGAAGGCAACAAACTGAAAAGAAGCACTACCAGACTAGTTTTTCACTTAAGAAACTTGAAATGAATGTTTCAGCTCGTTTTAAACTCGTTCCCACTTGTCTAAAGTCTGGACATTTTCTTCTTATTACAAAAAACCTGTGTGAACTGATACAGGAGGTCTGAAAACAAGTTTTTACAGCTAAAATTGGGAGTAAAAGACATAAATGATCTGAAGCAGCATCTTAGTGAGATGATTTAACTTGATAAGCATATAAAATAACCAGTTTTAGGATTCAGTTACTAAGTGAGAAATAAAAGACATGATGAATAATCTTCCACATTCTGCTCTTGTCTAGTAGATTACTCTGAAATCAAGACCGTTTTTGCTGAATAAGAATGTAAGACTTGGTTAGATGGACTGTTTATGCAGTGTGTAATGATAATAGAGATAATAATGATGAGATAATCATCATCATCATCGTAATAAAGGGAGGCTCAACCATTTGGAGAGGAGCACCAGCAGCTAACCACCACAAAAACCCACCAACGCCACAAGTCTGGCTTCCAGACGGGAAGAAAACTCAACGGCACCAAAAAAAAGAGAGAGATTTTGTCAAAGTTGATGATGTGAACAGATGACGGAGTAACAAGCCGTTTGTTCTAATCTAGCGATCCATCTGACAGCGCTGCTGTCTCCTCTCTCCTCCACGTTGTAATTACATCCTCACTCTGCAATCACATCGATTCAGTCTTCACATAAACATCATAAACGCGCCCGTTATCCTCCAGCTGATGGAGACTCGGCTGATTGACACCACGGTTCTTCAGAAAAGGAGAAAAATATGACTGCTTCCCAAAAACACCGTCCAAGTTCTCCGCCAGAGAATTTCCAGAAGAAAGCGAGGTCTGATGAGAAAACCAGACGTCCTCCGACCGTCCAAAGAAAGCAGATCAATTAGGTTAAGTACACACGAACATGAGTGTTTGTAGAAATGTGGAGTGCAGAGCGAGAGCAGGCCTGCAGCGGACGTGTGAGAGAAAACACGAGTGGTAGAAGTATACAGGTACCACCCAAAAAATGAGAACATCCTGAAAAAGTTCATGTATTTCTGTAATTCAACTTAAAAGGTGTAATTTACATATTGTTTAGAAAAATAATATGCAAATCAATATATTTCAAGCTTTTATTTGTTTGGATGTTGCTGATTAGAAATTGCATCTAAAGAAAAGCCTCAAACCTCAAATTCAAAACTCCAAAAATGAGAATATTGTGAAAAGCTCCAGTATTGTAGGTTCAGAGTGTCACATTCTAATCAGGTCAGTAATCCAAACACCTCCATAAGTACCCTGAGCCTTTAAAAAGTCTCTGTGTTGGTTTAGAAGAATTCACAATCATGGGGAAGATGCTGATCTGACAGTTGTGCAGAAAACCATCATTGACTCCCTGCACAAGGTGGAAAGACACAAAAAGTGATAGAAAAGAAACTGGATGTTCTCAGAGTGTCTCAAAGCACATTAATGGACAGTTAAGTGGAAGGAAGAAGTGTTAAAGCTGCTAGCATCCATGTAACGCCGTGTTAAAGCTGCTTGCATCCATGTAACGCCGGGTTAAAGCTGCTAGCATCCATGCCACGCCGGGTTAAAGCTGCTAGCATCCATGCCACGCCGGGTTAAAGCTGCTAGCATCCATGCCACGCCGGGTTAAAACTGCTAGCATCCATACCATGCCGGGTTAAAGCTGCTAGCATCCATGCCACGCCGGGTTAAAGCTGCTAGCATCCATGCCACGCTGGTAGCATCCATGTAACGCCGGGTTAAAGCTGGTAGCATCCATGCCACGCCGGGTTAAAGCTGCTAGCATCCATGCCACACCAGGTTAAAGCTGCTAGCATCCATGCCACACCAGGTTAAAGCTGCTAGCATCCATGCCACGCCGGGTTAAAGCTGCTAGCATCCATGCCACACCAGGTTAAAGCTGCTAGCATCCATGCCACACCAGGTTAAAGCTGCTAGCATCCATGCCACGCCAGGTTAAAGCTGCTAGCATCCATGCCACGCCGGGTTAAAGCTGCTAGCATCCATGCCACACCAGGTTAAAGCTGCTAGCATCCATGCCACACCAGGTTAAAGCTGCTAGCATCCATGCCACACCAGGTTAAAGCTGCTAGCATCCATGCCACGCCGGGTTAAAGCTGCTAGCATCCATGCCACACCAGGTTAAAGCTGCTAGCATCCATGCCACACCAGGTTAAAGCTGCTAGCATCCATGCCACGCCGGGTTAAAGCTGCTAGCATCCATGCCACACCAGGTTAAAGCTGCTAGCATCCATGCCACGCCGGGTTAAAGCTGCTAGCATCCATGCCACACCAGGTTAAGGAGTCATTCATGCAAAAGGACCAAACCAAGTTCTGATGCTGCCTTCATGTGGTATCGTATTTATGGTAAATACCAAAGTCCGACATCCAAATTGCACTTGAACACCCACTCATGTCGCAATTTCCACTGGGAAACTGAAAAATTTTATAATGCCCGAGTAGCTGAGATGAAGTAAACTCTGACCTTTCAACAGCGGAGAGCAATGAAAATATCCTGAATTGGAAGCAATACATTCTGTTTAAAGTTTTCTGCTGCTGTTACGTGGTTAGTTTGTAGTTGGGATAATTCTGTGACGCACAGAACGTTTATAACGTCACCATTTAAACTTAGTTTTGTTTGTAAAAATATGGTTATTATTTTGGTTTACTTCCTCAGAGCAGATTCTAGCTAGCAGCTAGCTAGCTAGTCAGTCGAAGATAGCCTCCATTGTTAAGCTTCATTACGACAAGAAATCACTTGAACACAACGCTCTGGTAATTTCCATTTAACAAGTAGAAAGGATCATCTTTCCCATACCACATGAAGGCAGCATAAGTACACATGCAAGATTTTACTGCAGGAGGACGCATATTTTTGTATTTATAGTCCTTTTGAAATTGATTTCATGCAATATTCTAATCTTTTGAGTTTTTGAATTTGAGGTTTTCTTAAGCTGCAACTTTTAATCAGCAACATCCAAACAAATAAAAACTTGAAATATATTGATTTGCATATTATTTGTCTGAACAATATGTAAATTCCACATTTTAAGCTGAATTACAGAAATACATTAACTTTTTCAGGATATTCTAATTTTTTGGGTAGTACCTGTATGTGAAAATAGTCGTTACATAAATTAAATGAAAATTGTATCAGTGTGCAGGAAAAGCAGCACAATCGTCCTGGAGATGTGAAAATTCCTCCCCCTGGTCTCCAGTGAGAGCCGTCTCCCCGATGTTCTGCTAAAATCTGCTACCTTGTGGAAACATCCGAGCACAGGTTAGGGCTGTGCGATATACTCATATGATATCGCGAGAGAGATATGATATTTACACATATCGTTATATCGCAGTATTAGTTGTGCAATTTTTTTGCTTTATTATTTCGTAATGACCCGGCTGCACCTCGACTGACTACAAAGAGGTCACCTGATTATTAAATAAGGGTGGAAAAAAGTATTGATACACTGAAATATTGCGATATTTTCATAAGCCGATACCATATCTATTTTTGAAAACGTATCGATCTATTTTACTAATGAAATCTTGCGAGACATCATTTTGTTATGAAATCTAATGAGGTTTCATCCTGTCAGCAGTTTACTATGATGCTAACGAGCGATCCACTCGGCTGTTATCGTTAACCTGCTCGTAAAACATCGGCGCACACGTCCTCGTGCTCTGAGGTGTGGTTTCGGGTGGTGTGTTTTTGCTCAAACCGTTTTTCCAACATTGCCATCCCTAGCTTTAAAGCAACATAACTGGAATTAGCCAGTTAGGATGTTAAGGGGCTTAATGTTATCTTAAAAAAGAAAGTCTTAACATATCTAAAATCCTCTGAAGTGGACGCAGCCTTTATCCAGGAAACCTACCTGACCAAATCGGAATCAGAAAAACAAAAGGATCGTGGATAAGTAAGGTCTTTTAAAGCCCTGGAAACAGTAGAGTAGAGAGGTGTCTATTATAATCCATAAAGCAGTCACTTTTACTGAGTCTGAGGTATTATTCACACTCAAATATAAAAGTACCTTCGGACTAGAAGAATATGAACACTATAGGTACCTGCAAATAAGAGATTATTATGAGAAAGAGGTAAAAATGGCCACTGAACATGAAGTTGTTGAGGTGTTTCAGAAAGCTTATGCAGGGAAGAAGTGCTGAATAATATCTGTCCTACACAAGAGCTTGATGTCATACAGAAAGTTTTCAACCCTATATATCAAAGAAAAGTGGGAAAAAGAAATGAATGAGCAAATAACTGAGGAGGAGTGGTTCGATATTTGTAAAACAGTGCACATCCACTAGCTCCAGGGTCTGGAGAGTATTTAATTGGAAAAATTAGATTAGAAAAGAAGTGACAAGTGCCCAACAACCATGCTGGAGAGCCTGTGGACAGATGGACGTAGATCATTTACATGTATTCTGGTCCTGTCCAAAAATAAAAGACTACAGGGACAAAATTTGGTTCAGTTTAAGAAAAATAACAGGATATAAGATTCCAAAAAAAGGTAAGGCTCTATATCTGGGGAATCTAGGACGATACATACATAGAGAGGATGAGTATCTCATTAAAGTACTACTAACAGCAAGTAAAACAGCAATTACGAGATCATAGTACAAAGCTGAACCACCGACCTTGCAGCAGTGGGTGTGCAGAGTGGAAGAACCATTTGTTATGGAGAAAATAACACAAAATAAGATTACAAGAGACACAATTTAAGGAAAAATGGGTAAAATGGACAGATTATAGGTCACAAGAAGAGGACACCACCGTCAACACCGGACAAGGACACTGATGTAAGAATGTAAAACTATGTAGGTATAATGTGCCCTGACTGCAACTGTTCAAGGAAAACTCAATAAAAAATAAGTTAAAAAAATAAAATAGAAGTACCAATTTGTACCTAAAAGGGTCCAAAGCTTGTTGCTGGGGGGTGTCCTTTCTGACAGACATTTCTGTACCTTCATGGTCCATTTTTGTACCTTATCAAGCTGTACGAGTTAATAAAGTACAATTAAACCAATTAAAGATGATGAATAAAAGTCAATAAAATAGAGATTATGACAACAATCAAAGATGCTAATAATAAATGAATAATTATTATAGAAATATTAGGCCAAACACATATATAATTATACATATAATTATTACTATGATTATTATGAAAATCATAATCTAATAACTATAATTATACGACTGTTTAGAAGTACTGCTATTTATAGTTATTGTACAAGCTACACACATGTTTCAATGCTGCAGGTACCCTTAGGGTTGAAATGGTACAAATGTGTACTTTATATTACTTTGGAGCCTTTTTCATAGTATATAGGTACTTCTGGCCTCATAAAGACCAATATTGTACTTTTGAGAGAACATTTGTAGTAAACGTACCTGCAGGTACAGAAACGTTCCCGTCTCGTACGTCTGTTTCTGAGTGTGTTGGATCAAGAGGGTCGATAAGTCTTAGATGAGCGACAACTGTTTGATACATCAGCTGTTTTGTGGAATATTCATGCCCCTAATTTTCCCTTTTTCCTTTTCCACTCTTTTATCTTCGGTTACTTCGGGGATTTGAAGCAATACTTGATCGTGACAGATCACTTCCACGCAGCAGCCTGGCAGCTTATGTCTGATTTAGGATTACAAGACATTTGGAGATCAAAGCATCCTGATGCTCGGGAATATTCACTTTTCTCCTCCCCCCATAATGTAAGGATCGACTATTTTCTGATATCAGACACTTTGGTGAAGAATTTACTTGACTCAACATATTGATTGGTGTGTAAGTTTGAATTGTTCCAATAGGAATTGCTATCAATGGTTATTTTCTTTATGAAGATTAGTTACCGTTGATTGAATTCTGAAATTAAAGATACTGAATGAACTATGAGAATGAGTCAGTCTTCTGAATGACTCTTTCGAAGGAACGGCACTTGGAGATCCGGCTCCCTTCAGAGAGCCATAAATCCATCTCTGCTGAGGACACCACCATCTATTAGCTAAAACCCTCCAGCGTTTTGGAGATGTGAGCAACAAACAAATCAGCACGCTGATGATGAATGTGCAGACCGAGCCGGCCAATCAGCAGCGGCTTTCTCCCAACCCGAGCTGAGCAGCAGGATGCAGCGAGTTTGGAAGTCCGTGCATCTCAGACACGTCGTCTGTCAGCCGCTGGACGGCTGGGGGGGGGGGCAGAAGCTGCAGCTGGAAGCGCTGATGACATGCAGAAGACGTCGTTTCCTGCAGCCGTTCCCACCCAGAAGCCTGAAAGCTGCCCGACATGCGGGCTCTCCGTCAGAGGCAGCGTGGAACTACAACCCAAAGCTCTGTTCCTCCACGTCTGACGGAGACGGAAAACAAAAGGCCTCTGTTCTCCCGCCGGAGGGGGGGTTGGCTGCACCACACTTCTGCCAGTGTGGCTTTCCCCTGTTCTTTAAAGAAGCAGTGATCTCTGGAAAATGAGAGGAGGAGGAGGGAGGGATGAAGATTCAATTCACCCGCTGCAGATCTGCAGATAAAACTCCAGAGAGTCGGTTTGTAAAACGTGATCAGCTGCAAGTCACTCAGACCTGCGCCGGATAATTTTAAACTGGCTTTAAAGTCGACTGAAATGGAAACATGGATGGAAATATGGACGCCCCATGTGACACTTCACACGTACTAGCATCAGGGTTGCACAACATACAGTTGTGTGAAAAAGTGTTTCCTCCTTCCTGATTTCTTATTTTTTTGCATGTTTGTCAAACTTAAATGTTTCAGATCAAACAAATTGAAATGTGAGTCAAAGATAACACAAGTAAACACAAATGCAGTTTTTAAATGGAGATTTTTATTAGTAAGGGGGAAAAAATCCAAACCTCCATGTTCCTGTGTGAAAAAGTGATTGCCCCCCTCTGTTAAAACATAAATGAACTGTGGTTTATCATCTTTGACTTGAGTTCAGTTTCTCTTTCCACACCCAGGCCTGATTACTGCCACACCTGTTCTCCATCAGAAATCCCTTAAATAGGACCTGCCTGACTAAGTGAAGTAGACCAAAAGATCCTCCAAAGCTAGCTGCCATCCAAAGAAATTCAGGAACAAATGAGAAACAAAGTCATTGAGATCTATCAGTCTGGAAAAGGTTCCAAAGCCATTTCTAAAGCTTTGGGACTCCAGAGAACCACAGTGAGAACCATTATCCACAAACGGTGAAAACATGGAACAGTGGTGAACCTTCCCAGGAGGGGCCGGCCGACCAAAATGACCCCAAGAGCACAGCGACGACTCATCCAAGAGGTCACAAAAGACCCCAGAACAACATCCAAGAACTGCAGGCCTCACTTGCCTCAATGAAGGTCAGTGTTCATGACTCCCCCATCAGAAAGAGACTGGGGGGCAAAAATGGCTGCATGGCAGAGTTCCAAGACCAAAACCACTGCTGAGCAAAAAGAACATAAAGGCTCGTCTCAGTTTAGCCAGAAAGCATCTTGATGATCCCCAAGACTTTTGGGAAAATACTCTGTGGACTGACGAGACAAAAGTGGAACTTTCTGGAAGGTGGAGGTCCCATTACATCTGGCGTAAAAGTAACACGGCATTTCAGAAAAGGAACGTCATAGCAACAGTAAAATATGGTGGTGGTAGTGTGATGGTCTGGGGCTGTTTTGCTGCTTCAGGACCTGGAAGACTTGCTGTGGTAAATGGAACCATGAATTCTGCTTCTACCAAAAAATCCTGAAGGAGAACGTCCGGCCATCTGTTGGTGACCTCAAGCTGAAGCGCACTTGGGTTCTGCAGCAGAACAATGATCCAGAACACACCAGCAAGTCCACCTCTGAATGGCTTAAGAACAACAACATGAAGACTTTGGAGTGGCCTAGTCAAAGCCCCCACCTGAATCCCATTGAGATGCTGTGGCATGACCTTAAAAAGGCGGTTCATGCTGGAAAAGCCTCCAATGTGGCTGAATTACAACAATTCTGCAAAGATGAGTGGAACAAAATTCCTCCACTGCGCTGTAGAAGACTCACTGCCAGTTATCACAAACGCTTGATGCAGTTGTTGCTGCTAAGGTGGAACAACCAGTTATTAGGTTTAGGGGAAGATCACTTTTTCACACAGGGACATGGAGGGTTGGATTTTCCCCCTTAAAAATAAAAATCTTTATTGAAAAACTGCATTTTGTGTTTACTTGTGTTATCTTTGTCTAATATTTAAATTTGTTTGATGATCTGAAACATTTAAGTGTGACTAACATGCAAAAAAGTAAGAAATCAGGAAGGAGGAAACACTTTTTCACACATCTGTATAAGGTGGGGTCCCGTCTACAGGGACCGGTCAGCTCCACCACAGCTGGACGAGTTCGTTCAGGCATCGAAGCAGCACATTCACCAGCCACCACATGACCAGGACTTCCCGGAAGTCTCAAACCCACCGACGGTCTGGTTTTCCTGGTTTCGTGTGGCATTTGTGGCGTTTCCAGCCAAACAGGAGCGAGGCACTGATGCGACCTCACCAAGCATCCCGTTGTTTTCCAGCTCCAGGCCTTCATCACAGTAAACAAGATCATCTATCATCAGCTGGAACTCATAAACTTTACGCCGTCACCACACGACCACTTCATCTTAATTAGACTTTATTGGATTTTGGAGTCTTTGCAATCCTCAGCCATCGTCCTTTTGTTTTTTTAATTTTCTAAATGGAGCTGCCTGAGAAAGACCTCGAATCTGCACCGGAGTACGTCGCACATCCTGCAGCGAAGGACGTGCACGCCTCAGATCTGTGCTTTTAGTTAAAAAGAGAGAGGAATAAAGGCATAACTGTGTTTTATAAGGCAGACGCATTAGAAAGGCCTGGTAGCTGGTTAGAATACAGTCCAATCCAAGCCAACTTTATTTGTAGAGCACTTTAAAAACAACACAGTTGACCAAAGAGCTGCACATAAACTAACAGATAAAATACAAATTACACAAATGATGCAGAAAACATAAACAATAAAAGCAATAAAAACAGTAAAAAGTCAACTGTCAGAGTGAAAACGGCAAAGAGAAAAAATGTGTTTTCAATAAAGTTTTAAAAGCAGGAAGTGAATTTGCCTGCCTGATATTCAGCGGGAGCTCGTTCCACAGTTGCGGAGCAGCCAATGAAAAGGCTCGGTCACCTCTCAACTTCCTTCTAGCTCTGGGAACTTCAAGTAGAGTCTGATGTGTCGACCGCAGAGAGCGCGACGGGGAGCAGGACACGAGCAGATCACACCGGTACTGAGGTGCCAAACCAGGAAGACGCTTAAAAGCAAATAAAAGACTTTTAAATCAACGCGAAAGAGCAGGGAGCCGGCGAAAGGGACGGAAGAACGGGGTTATGTGGTCAGATTTACGAGATCCAGTTAAAAGGCGAGCGGCAGCATTCTGGATCATCTGTGCTGAGTCCAGAGTCCGGAGCATTACAGTCACCTAAACGAGTTCTGACAAAAGCACGAATTAAGATTTCAAAGTTATGCCGAGATAAAACCGGTTCAGCTTTGGCAAGTTGCAGCTGGAAAAATCTGGACCTCAGTCCATCTTTACTCCCAGGTTAGTGACAGTGGGACTCAGACTGGGATAAAGAACCCAGCTAAACGGGGCTGACATTAGCTTGGTCGCTGTTTTTTTCTCATTAAAATGCAAAAAATTTAAAGCCTTTACGCCTTCCAGGCAAGCAAGACGGGATTTTAACTGTGAAGGGACATAAATTTCACAGTAAGCTGCATCGTAATGGAACAGCACATTATGTTTGCGTAATATAGACCCAACAGGCAAAAGATATAAAGAAAAAAGTAGAGGTCCAAGAACAGACCCTTGGGGCACTCCACAGGTAAGAAAAGCTGAGGACGACATGGCATCTTCAACCTGCACTGAAAAACTTCTGCTGGTTAGGTCGGACCTAAGCCAGGAAAGAGCTAGGCCTCGAATACCCGCCCACTTTTCCGAACGAGCCAATACGATCTGGTGGTCTGCTGTATGGAATGCTGCCAAGAAGATATCATTTAAAACCTTAATCAATGCAGTCTCAGTCAGGGCTGGGCGATATGGACCAAATATCATATCACAATATATTTATTTTAGATGACGATATACAATATATACCAGTATTTTTACCTTAATTTATCTCCTAAAGTTTCATTTCATATATCAAACAGCTGTTTTTTTTTGTATTGAAACATGTTTATCGTAAAGGTATCGCTCCACTGCAGAGATGGAACTGATGAAACACTGGTTAGAAATGAAGATTTCTTTTCCAAAAACAACTCAGTTTTTTCTACAGTAAATGGTGGTTAACTCTTTTTAGAAAAGAAATTTTTAAATGTTTGTTAAATCCAAGTAATTAAAGATAGTTGCTGGTTTTAATGATTTCTTTGTGAAAGTCTTGGGGAGGATTGTCTTCCAGACAGTTTAGGTAATAGGGGTGGGAAAAAATATTGATACACTGAAACATTGCGATATTTTCATATGCCGATACCATATCTATATTTAAAAATGCAGTATCGATCCATTTTACTAATGAAATCTCATAAGATATCTTTCAAATCTCATGCGATTTCACAAAATACTGCGAGATTTCATGTTCTGTCACAAAATCTCACGGTATTTCGTGAAATCTCATGAGATTTCATAATAAACCGATGACATCTTGCGATATTTCATTGATATAATGGCTCGATACCATGTTTTTAAACACAGATATGGTATTGGCATATGAAAATATCGCAGTATTTCAGTGTATCGATATTTTTTCCCACCCTTATTAAATAATCAGGTGACCCTTTTGGGGTCAGTTGAGGTGCAGCCGGGTCAATATGAAAAAATAAAGCAAAAAAAATGCACAACTAAAACTGCGATATGTGTAAATATCTCTCTCTCATGTAAATATATCGCAATATCATATTGTGTAAGGGATGCACGATATAACCGGCCCCCTATCGGTATCGGCCCATATCGGCCTAAAAACTGAGTGTCAGACATCGTCCACCTCACTGATATTTAACCGATCATCCCGCTGTTTCTAAAGCCTGAAAAAACAAACAAACAAACAAAAAAAACTTCTTCAAAAACTTCTTTTTTACAGACTAAAACTTCTAAAGACCAGGGGTGGGAAAAATATCAATACACTGAAATATCGCGATATTTTCATATGCTGATATATTAACATTTAAAAACACGTTATCAATCTATACTTATGAAATGTTGCGATATTTCTTCGTTCTGTCATGAAATCTCACGAGAATTGACAAAAATTTCCCAATATTTTCATATGCTGATATCATAATGACATTAAAAAACGCGGTATCGATCTATTTTACTGACAAAATCTGGCGATATTTTATCATTCTGTCACGAAATCTCATTAGAATTGATGAAATATCATGAGATTTTGTAACAGAATGATGAAATCTCGCAACACTTTGTCAGTAAAGTAGATCGATACCGCATTTTTAAATGTTGATTTGATATCGGCATATGAAATTATCGCGATATTTCAGTGTATCGATATTTTTTCCCACCCCTATTTTTCAAAGCGTCGGATAACAAAACTGCTATTTCCAATGACTGTTTATTTTTCAGCTTTAATATCGGTATCAATTTTACTGACAAAATCTGGCGATATTTCATCATTCTGTTACAAAATCTCATTAGAATTCATGAAATATCATGAGATTTTGTAACAGAATGATGAAATCTCGCAAGAACTGTGTCAGTAAAGTAGATCGATACCGCATTTTTAAATGTTGATTTGATATTGGCATATGAAATTATCGCAATATTTCAGTGTATCGATATTTTTTCCCACCCCTATTTTTCAAAGCGTCGGATAACAAAACTGCCATTTCTAATGACTGTTTATTTTTCAGCTATTGGTACCAATATCGGTTATCGGCCACATGAGTTTTAAAATATCGTCATATCAGATATCAGCCAAAATTCCAATACGGTGCATCTTTAATCAGTATATCACACAGCCCGTGTCTCAGTACTATGGCTCAGAGATGTCGTTTTCGTGTAGAAATGAGCTCAGCTGCACATAAACAATCTTTTTCAAAATTTTAGACATCGGAGGGAGCTTAGAGATCGGTCGATAATTTACCAAAACCGAGTTATGCAGGATGGATTTCTTCAGGAGGGGGTTGCATGTTTTAAACTCAAGGGTACAGCTCCTGTGGTCAGGCTGCCATTCCCAATGTCCAGGACAACCTCCTTGAACAGACGAGGCGGGATGACATCATCAGGGGAGCCAGTGGGCTTCATTTTATCAAATACATTATGTAGAAAAGGTAAAGTAACCGGGTCAAAGTGATTAAAAACATCTGAACAGGTTACATGTGCGCTCGGGTCGTACTGAGGGGCAGTCAGGGAGTTTTCCATCTTTGGTACGTCGGTTTCTCCTAAAAGCAGCTGAAAGTTTGTCCAGAAAAGACGTGACAAAGGCAGAAAAACGCTTCCAGGTTTTCCTCCGCCTCACATGTGGAAGAGATTCTGCCGCAAACTGAGAGACGACGTCACGGCAACGTTTGATCCGATGCCAGCTCCATCCTCGCCTTCGTCATCCTCGCTCTCCTTTATCTCCAAGCGACAGACGAGGATGAGGAGGGAGGAGACGAAGCACCTGGGGCGGCGAGTCAGGAAAGTTCCCGAGCTGATCCGGGTTCGGTTCCGGGAGTCTCCGGATGACAGAATCCAACATCTGGAGCAAATGTTGGCTTCGCCTCATCGGAGCGTCTTATTGGCTGCAGGCGGACGAGGCGCTGACCAGAGTGGCGTTTCCTGTAGGGATGCACGATATTATCGGCCCCCTATCGGTATCGGCATATATCGCCCTAAAACTAAGTATCGGACATCGGCCACCCCACCGATATGTAACCGATATTTAACAGATATTTAACCGGTCAGCCCGCTGTTTCTAAAGTCTAAAATAAATAAATAAATTCTTCTTCAAAAACATTTTTTAACAGACTTTAAACTTCTAAAGAGTCGGGGTGGGAAACAATATCGATACACTGAAATATCACGATATTTCCATATGCTGATATCATATTGGCATTTGAAAATGCACGATCAATCTATTTTATAAACAAAATATTGCGATATTCCATTGTTCTGGTATGAAATTCACAAAAAATACGTGATATTTTCATATGCTGATATATTGACATTAATAAAACGTGGTATCGATCTATTTTATTAATAAAATCTTGCATAATATTTCATCATTCTGTTGCAAAATCTTACGAGAATTCGCAAAAATTTTGCGATATTTTCATATGCTTATATAATATTGGCATTTGAAAACGTGTTATAAATCTATTTTACAAACAAAATCTTGCGATATTTCATTGTTCTGGTATGAAATTCACAAAAAATTGCGTGATATTTTCATATGCTGATATATTGACATTTATAAAACGTGGTATCGATCTATTTTATTAATGAAATCTTGCATAATATTTCATCGTTCTGTTGCAAAATCTTACGATAATTCGCAAAAATATTGCGATATTTTCATATGCTGATATCACATTGACATTCAAAAACACAGTATCGATCTATTTTATTTAAGAAATCTTACAATATTTCATCATTTTGTTACTAAATCTTGAGGGATTTCACGAAATATCGTGAAATTTTCAAACAGAAAAATGCGATCTCGCGAGATTTTGTGAGTAAAATTGATCAATTCCGTGTTTTTAGATATCGATTGGATATCTGCATAGGACAATTTCACAGTATTTCAGTGTATCGATATTTTTTCCCACTCCTATTTTTCAAAGTGTCGGAAACAGATAACAGAACTGCTATTTGCAATGACGGCTTTTTTTTCAGCTTTAATATCGGCACCGGTATTGGCCACATGATTTTTAAAATATCGTCATATCGGATATCAGCTAAAAGTGCAGTAACGGGCTTCCCTAGTTTTCTGTCTGCAGCAACATCCCAGAACATTTGTGGTTTTGTCTTCACTTGGAAAAGCTCCATCTGGACCTGATCCCTGCAGACCAGGAGGGCATTCCTGAGGGGATGCAGAGTGAAGGCAGTGATGCGATAACGACGGAGTGGAGGGAGAGAGGAATGAAAGAGGGAGGAGAGAGGAATGCAGCTGAGGAGAAGAATGAGAGAAATGCCACAAAGGACGGAGAGGTGAAGAGAGAGAAGGGCAGACTGATGGAGGGATTATCGTCTGATTTCAGTTCCTCCGGCCTGCTGGAGAACAGGAGTCATCGTCAGAGCAGCTGGACCGAGTCAGAAACGTCAGCACCAAGTTCGGTTCCGATCCTGGGTCTCCGTCAGAACCTCTAGAACCTGAGTCGGCTTCTCACACAGATGCAAGATGTTCCAACATTTGGATATCTGGGTCACACCAGACGGCAACGCTTCAGTTAGCCCTGAAGGACAGGAAGAATTTCAACCGATAATTATCTGCTTCTCAGAGCCGATACCGTCTCTGTAGCAGCAGCAGCTGCACCGTAGTCACATGACTCTGAAAGGAATGCTGGGAAATGAAGTTCTTCCAGGATAACGGACTTTCCTCATGCTGGACCAACGCTGCGGGAACAAGATCTCACGGGATTTCATAACAGAACAAGAAGATCTCGCGAGATTTCATTAATAAAAATATTACGAAAAAAACAATACTGATATCTTCCAATATCACATGTACCGATATCGGCCGTTTATATCGCCATGTCAGTTCGGTGTGAACACATTTCTATTTTGTGTCAAACGTTCGTTCATGCCTGTTAAAGTTACACGAAATGCTGGTAAAATATCCTCTGGTCCCACTTCGTGGTGTTTCTGACCCTCTAACACCGAGTCCAACAAGAGCTTCAGGGCTGATTTTGTCCCATTCCTCCTTCAGGTCTTCAGCAGTTTGGGGTTGTGCTTGTTTCAGGTGAGACCCGTCCAGAACCAGTGCAGATATACTTTAGGCTGCAACGGCTCAGTTATGGCACCAGAGCAGCCAATAAAAAGGCAGCGGTGTGGACCAGAAGTGGACCAGATGGATGACAAATGTCCAGTGGGCCACATGTGGTTAAGTTTTCAGGTCTGGGTCTGGACGTGGACTACGGCAAATATTTTGTGAGCCAATTATGATCCAAACGCACCTTCCTCATGGGAACGACTTGTTTGCCACATGTGTGGCTGAGCTTTGGCAGCTACACTCATTTAGTCATCACTGATGGTGAGGGCCACATCTGGGCCATATATGGGTCACATCTGGGTTATGTATGGGCCACATCTGGGTTATGTATGGGCCACATCTGGGTTATGTATGGGCCACATCTGGGCCATATATGGGTCACATCTGGGCCATATATGGGTCACATCTGGGCCATATATGGGCCACATCTGGGCCATATATGGGTCACCTCTGGGCCATGTATGGGTCACATCTGGGTAATGTATGGGCCACATCTGGGCCATATATGGGCCACATCTGGGCCATATATGGGTCACATCTGGGCCATAACTGGGTCACATCTGGGCCATATATGGGCCACATCTGGGCCATATATGGGTCACATCTGGGCCATATATGGGTCACATCTGGGCCATAACTGGGTCACATCTGGGCCATATATGGGCCACATCTGGGCCATATATGGGCCACATCTGGGCCATATATGGGTCACCTCTGGGCCATATATGGGTCACATCTGGGCCATATATGGGTCACATCTGGGTAATGTATGGGCCACATCTGGGCCATATATGGGTCACATCTGGGCCATATATGGGCCACATCTGGGCCATATATGGGTCACCTCTGGGCCATATATGGGTCACATCTGGGTAATGTATGGGTCACATCTGGGCCATGTATGGGTCACATCTGGGCCGTATATGGGTTACATCTGGGCCATGTATGGGTCACATCTGGGCCATGTATGGGTCACATCTGGGCCATGTATGGGTCACATCTGGGCTATTAGCTGGGCCACACCAGGGCTATGTCTGGACCACACTTTGGCTATTAGCTAGGCCACATCGGCTTTATTAGTTAGGCCACATCAGGGCTATATCTGGGCCACATCTGGACCACATCTGGGCTATTAGCTGGGCCACATTGGGGCTATATCTGGGCCACATCTGGGCTATTAGCTGGGCCACATCGGGGCTATATCTGGGCCACATCTGGGCTATTAGCTGGGCCACATCAGGGCTATTCGCTGGGCCACATCTAGGCTATTCGCTGGGCCACATCTAGGCTATTCGCTGGGCCACATTTGGGCTATTAGCTGGGCCACATCAGGGCTATTCGCTGGGCCACATCTAGGCTATTCGCTGGGCCACATCTGGGCTATTAGCTGGGCCACATCAGGGCTATTCGCTGGGCCACATCTAGGCTATTCGCTGGGCCACATCAGGGCTATTCGCTGGGCCACATCAGGGCTATTCGCTGGGCCACAACTGGGCTATATCTGGGCCACATCTGGCATATATCTGGGCTACACCTGGGCTACATCAGGGCTATATCTGGGCCACATCTGTGATATATCTGGGCCACATCAGGGCTTTTAGCTGGGCCATATCAGCAGAACGTTCCACAAGCAGCCACATCTACAGCAATGCAGGTGAGTCCCTAACAGCTGGAATCAGCTCCTTTCCAAACGTAGTGATGATGTCATCTTTGCCTGGTTTAATCCAGACTAGTGAAAGTTGCTCCTGTATGGACCAGAGTCTAGACCAGACCAGACCAGAGGTGGTGAAGACGACACCGGAGCTGAACCTGCTGCAGACAGCAGACTGTTGGGACCATTTTGGTTTGAACAAAGAGTCTAAACCAAAGTTTAAGCCGCTTTCTAACTCAGCTTTTTCAGGCAAATTTCAAATGAGGTCCAACACCAATAATATCCATGTTTTAAGAGGAAAAATGCTGATTGTCAGATTACTTTACATTTTCATGAATGATATGAGTGTGCCATAGACTGCAGTACAAACAGGCTTTTTGCCCCCTGGTTGCCTAGCAACTGCCAATGTTTGTAAATTGTAAACCATCTATGATCCTAAAGATCCTTCATGTGCAGAACTGCAGCAGAGGAACTTCTTCGCCTTCTTCCACGTTCAGGTGGCGCTTCGTGCAGGTTTCTGAGCCGATGGTGCGTCGCAGTCCCAGCCTGGACAAACGGAGGTGTCGGGGTGGAAAGCAGCTCCGTGCTCTTCATCACGCTGAAATATTTACAGTTTCCTGCTCAGACCTTCAGTTTATCTTCAGGTCAGCAGCGCACACACATGCGGCTTCTGTTCTGGTGACCGGGAGCAGCGCGTCCACCGCGAACCTCCGTGTGTGTGTGTGCTGTGGTTTGGTACTGCTGGGAACTTTACGAGTGTGTGTGAACCGCTGGGTTTGGCCCGGAGCTGCAGCTGGGGTCTGGAAAACACATTAAACGCCGCGTTCCTCTGCTCGCTGCCTCCTCGGCTCACGTTTCTGCTTCACTCTCACACAAGTTCGGTTTCTCTGCTTAGTGAGCGTCATTGGCACAAACGTGGAAAACATCAACAGCCAAGATGTGGCTGCACGTCGGCTCCGACGCCGATGCCGAGGGGAAATACGAGCGCAGACGTCCTCCAGCGCCGTTCCCACGCAGACAAGTCCAACTTCTCACAAAGCTGAAAGCAGGAGTTCATCAAAACAAAAGAAGGAAAGCGGAAAAGTTGGTTCAGAAACGGTTTCATCGCTGAGCAGCAGAGAAGCTGGCTTAAAGGTTCCTGCTAGAGCTGCACCGATACAGTTTTCTCATCCAGTCCGATACCATCTCTAGGGTTTACAGAGAATGGTCCCAAAAAGAGAAAACACCCAGTGAGCAGCAGTTCAGTGGGCACAAATGCCTCGTTGATGCCAGAGGTCAGAGGAGAATGGCCAGACTGGTTCCAGCAGATAGAAAGGCAAGCTTGGTGGTGGTGGTGTAATGGTGTGGGAGAGATTTTCTTGGCCCACTTTGGGCCCCTTAGTGCCAACGTGGTGGTTTAACCAGGGTTAGGGGTGGGAAAAAATATCGATACACTGAAATATCGCAATATTTTCATATGCCGACATCAAATCGACATCTAAAATCGCGGCTTCGATCTATTTTACTTACAAAATCTATTAAAATAGATGCGATATAAAATATTGCGATATTTCAGTGTATCGATATTTTTTCCCACCCCTAGTCTTTAGAGGTTTTTAAGTCTGTAAAAAATAAGTTTTTGAAGAAGAAAAAGAATTTTTTTGTTGTTTTTTTAGACTTTAGAAACAGCGGGCTGATCAGTTAAATATCGGTGGGGTGGCCAATGTCCGATACTCAGTTTTAAGGCCGATATAGGCTGATACTTATTATATTGTGCATCCGCAGAATGATCTATGTGCATAAATGTGTTTATTTCACAGCCGTATTACAAAGTTCCAGTATCGATCTTTAGTTACCTGGTATCAGATCGATACAGCATCACACACCCCTGCTTCCCACCCGCCAACAGGCTGCGTTTGTTTCATTGAGCTGTTTGTTTTCCCAGCGTTGACTTTTCTGCTGCAGATGCACGCTGGTCTTAAACACAGCACACCTCTGAGGCCATTAATACTCAGACCTGTCTTCCAGGGTGGGGAGGAGGTGAAGCCATGAAAGTTACCCAGCTGCAACTTCACATCGCTCTGAGAGACAGTTCATCATCATCATCATCATCATCATCCGCACAGGAATCTGCTTCTCATCTACACACTGGAGGTGAGACCCGTATGATGAACAGCAAATGTTTTACTGCACATTTTACACCACTGCACAGTTGAAATGAACCCCAACGATGAGGTGGAACAAGATTCTCATCGCAATGAGGTGGAACAAGATTCTCATCGCGATGAGGTGGAACAAGATTCTCATCGCGATGAGGTGGAACGGGAGATTCTCATCACGGATGAGATGGAACCGGAGATTCTCATCACAATGAGGTGGAATGCAAGATTCTTATCATGATGAGGTGGAACAAGAGATTCTCATCACGATGAGGTGGATCGGGAAATTCTCATCGCGATGAGGTGGAACGGGAGATTCTCATCGTGATGAGGTGGATCGGGAAATTCTCATCACGATGAGGTGGAACGATATTCTCATCACGATGAGGTGGAACGATATTCTCATCGCGATGAGGTGGAACGATATTCTCATCGCGATGAGGTGGAATCGGAGATTCTCATCACGATGAGGTGGAACGGGAGATTCTCATCGTGATGAGGTGGATCGGGAAATTCTCATCGTGATGAGGTGGATCGGGAAATTCTCATCACGATGAGGTGGATCGGGAAATTCTCATCACGATGAGGTGGAACGATATTCTCATCACGATGAGGTGGAACGATATTCTCATCGCGATGAGGTGGAATGGGAGATTCTCATCACGATGAGGTTGAACAGGAGATTCTTATCACGATGAGGTGGATCTGGAAATTCTCATCATGATGAGGTGGAATGATATTCTCATTGCGATGAGGTGGAACGATATTCTCATCGAAATGAGGTGGAACGACATTCTCATCACGATGAGGTGGAACGATATTCTCATCGAAATGAGGTGGAACGACATTCTCATTGCGATGAGGTGGAACGGGAGATTCTCATAACGATGAGGTGGAACGGGAGATTCTCATCATGATGAGGTGGAACGGGAGATTCTCATCACGATGAGGTGGAACGGGAGATTCTCATCGCGATGAGGTGGATCGGGAAATTCTCATCGCGATGAGGTGGAACGGGAGATTCTCATCGTGATGAGGTGGATCGGGAAATTCTCATCGTGATGAGGTGGATCGGGAAATTCTCATCACGATGAGGTGGATCGGGAAATTCTCATCACGATGAGGTGGAACGATATTCTCATCACGATGAGGTGGAACGATATTCTCATCGCGATGAGGTGGAACGATATTCTCATCGCGATGAGGTGGAATCGGAGATTCTCATCACGATGAGGTGGAACGGGAGATTCTCATCGTGATGAGGTGGATCGGGAAATTCTCATCGTGATGAGGTGGATCGGGAAATTCTCATCACGATGAGGTGGAACGATATTCTCATCACGATGAGGTGGAACGATATTCTCATCGCGATGAGGTGGAATGGGAGATTCTCATCACGATGAGGTTGAACAGGAGATTCTTATCACGATGAGGTGGATCTGGAAATTCTCATCATGATGAGGTGGAATGATATTCTCATTGCGATGAGGTGGAACGATATTCTCATCGAAATGAGGTGGAACGACATTCTCATCACGATGAGGTGGAACGATATTCTCATCGAAATGAGGTGGAACGACATTCTCATTGCGATGAGGTGGAACGGGAGATTCTCATAACGATGAGGTGGAACGGGAGATTCTCATCATGATGAGGTGGAACGGGAGATTCTCATCACGATGAGGTGGAACGGGAGATTCTCATCGCGATGAGGTGGATCGGGAAATTCTCATCGCGATGAGGTGGAACGGGAGATTCTCATCGTGATGAGGTGGATCGGGAAATTCTCATCGTGATGAGGTGGATCGGGAAATTCTCATCACGATGAGGTGGATCGGGAAATTCTCATCACGATGAGGTGGAACGATATTCTCATCATGATGAGGTGGAACGATATTCTCATCGCGATGAGGTGGAACGATATTCTCATCGCGATGAGGTGGAATCGGAGATTCTCATCACGATGAGGTGGAACGGGAGATTCTCATCGTGATGAGGTGGATCGGGAAATTCTCATCGTGATGAGGTGGATCGGGAAATTCTCATCGTGATGAGGTGGATCGGGAAATTCTCATCACGATGAGGTGGATCGGGAAATTCTCATCACGATGAGGTGGAACGATATTCTCATCACGATGAGGTGGAACGATATTCTCATCGCGATGAGGTGGAATGGGAGATTCTCATCACGATGAGGTTGAACAGGAGATTCTTATCACGATGAGGTGGATCTGGAAATTCTCATCATGATGAGGTGGAATGATATTCTCATTGCGATGAGGTGGAACGATATTCTCATCGAAATGAGGTGGAACGACATTCTCATCACGATGAGGTGGAACGATATTCTCATCGAAATGAGGTGGAACGACATTCTCATCACGATGAGGTGGAACGGGAGATTCTCATCACGATGAGGTGGAACGGGAGATTCTCATCATGATGAGGTGGAACGGGAGATTCTCATCACGATGAGGTGGAACGGGAGATTCTCATCATGATGAGGTGGAACAATGGATTCTCATCATGATGAGGTGGAACGGGAGATTCTCATCACGGATTTGCAATAACTGTGTGATGCTCTCATGTCAATATGACGCAAAATCTCTAAGGAATGTTTCCAACACCTGGTTTAATCTATAACACCAGAAGTAAGGCAGTTCTGGAGGAAAAAGATGTCCAACCCGGTCTAGAAAGTGGACCTAGTGAACCATCACGATCTGTGATTTTAAACTTGATCTGAATCTTTAAAACAAATAAATGTGCCACCAACAGTCAAAAGTATAAATCCTCTAAAACCAGCAAACATCTTCAGATGAATGAGTTTACGGAGTAAAAACCAGAGACACAAACAGGGAATGAGCGAAAGCTGGACGGGCCGACTGTCTCTGGGCCCAACCACGACCCAGTCAGGCTGCAGGAAACCAGCTTCAGGCTGCAGGAAACCAGCTTCAGGCTGCAGGAAACCAGCTTCAGGCTGCAGGAAACCAGCTTCAGGCTGCAGGAAACCAGCGTCAGGCTGCAGCGGCGGCGTCCACAGCCCCACAGAACGCTCTCAAACATCTGCTTTATCTCTGACACACAAACGAAACCTGCTGAACACGTGTGGCAGCACGGCTGCAGATCCAGCACCGAGCTGCAGCGCTCGGACGGGACTCTGCCGCCGTCTCTCTCCCAACACGACGACGTTTCCGCTGCGAACAAAGAAAAGCGCAGATGGAAAAGAGATCCGAGCGAGGATTCGTGAAAGATAACTTCCCTGAGATGACAGGCGGTTCTGTTAATGGAGCCCAGAACGAGGCATGCTGGAGCACACGCATGGAAAATATGAGAAAACATGGGAAGAAGCGAAGAGGAAACAAGCACACGGAGGAAAGAAGGAATCTCAGTCACGTAAAACAACTGCTGTCCGGAGAAAACGCTGCATCTCGCTGGACAAATGCTGCCACGTTTGGATTTTTGTAAGCTTTAATGCAACATTTCCCCCCAACAGCAGAAAATCATGAATGAAAACACTTTAAATCAGCAGAAACTGCTTGTTTCTGCCTGGATGTGAGGAAGAACTCCCATCGTTTCTAACAACAGCATCGCTCCTCCTCAGCAGGAGATGATTCCTGATCATCTCCTCGCTCGGCTCCACCGAGCAGCTCACCATCGTTTTCATGTGTCCACGCACGTCTTCGTTTCTGACCGAGCTGCTCTCACAGTTGATCCGTTTCCAGGAAATCAGCAGGACTGAAATCTGCCCGGTGACTCACCGCTGCTGCATGGTGCTAATTAATGAGGGTGTGTGTGAGTTGTCCCATCTCCCGTCGCAGGAACACAAACACGTCACCGACAGGAGCGTTTTTATTTTAACGGAAATAAAGAAAAATGAGTTTTTATCTGAAACTGAACGAACTTTTCAGCCGTGATGTGGAAACGTGATCAACCCTCACCGTTAAAGGCGAGACACTCCAGGCAGATAGGGTGAAAAATGTAACTAACTGGTATCACCATGAAACTTCCCTGGTTTATTCCTCTCATCAGGACTATCATTTTTTGTATTGCAAGTTTTCTTAAATTTTATGTTTGAATATGCAAATGAGGTGTCATATAGACAAAAATGTGCTAATTTGCACACATTTCTAGGAAAAAAAATCTAAACGCAGGATTAAACCAGGTTCAAAGTTTCTTTTGAATTTTGTTCACATATTAAAGTCAAAAGTTTTTTACAGAGGGGATTTTGGATATCTCAATAGATCATTTCACAATTTAGAATATACTGTCAAGAACCAGAAAAACTCTTTTTTGGCATATTTTTGGGGGATTAAATATTCTATAAATCAGGCTGCGAATGAGATAACAAAAAATCCTTCTGCAAAAACTTTAAGAATAAAGTCAGGAGCAAAACTTGAAAGTTTGGTTTCTGTAAAAGCTCCTGAAATGGAGATTTTTTACCCGGAATAAGAGAAAAAACGCATTTTGAGAAAACAGCAACTTTAGCTGCATTTTGAGGAGATTTGGGTGCATCAGACAATTTTGGATGTTTTTTTTGGTTTTTTTACACTAGTCTGAAAGAACACATGAAGGAGGGAAAAAAACGAAAATCTCAAAACTGACCAGGGCATGAAAAAACGGGGTTTTTGCCTGCAGTTTCTCCCCTTAACCGTCATCGGATGCACCGACGCCTCCACGAGGCTGATTTGGGTTGATACAGGATGTCAGAATGAAAGACGAGTGTTTGTGTGTGTTAAACGTGCGGCATCAGCTTTGTGTGCAGATATAATCCCACTTTCAGCCGGTCTGTCTGGACGTATCGACGCTTCTGTCAGCTGTGAGAGCAACGCTGTCAGATCAGGAGGGTAAATAACTAAATCAATCTGGACAGACTTTCCCCTCCAGAGACCCGAACAGCACAAAGGAGGGAGAGGTTCTTACCGCTCCTCTGCAGAGACATCCACAGCAGAAGCACCAGGACCGCAGGACGGAGCCTCCACCCGCCGTCACGTGAGCAGGACTCCCTGCAGACGAGGAAAAACAGTTTCAGCTCCAACTTTCCTCCAGATCACAACAGAAACCACGAAGGAGACGTTCGCAGCATCAGATAAGATTCAGTCAGACTCAAATTTAAGACGCTCTGACAGCAGATCCTCAGCTAAGCTGTGGTCACGTCCTCCTTCGTTTTAGCTGGCAGGTAAAAAAAAACAACAAAGATCCTCTTCTGCTGCTCAAACGTGAAAGTTGGACTTCTGAAGGAAAACCAGGAGGCGAACAGGAATACGACAGCGGCTTTGAAACGTTTCAGCCACGACCCCAAAATAACATTTTGTTCCCACCAAAATCAGCTTCTCTCGCTGAGATAAAGACAAATGTGGATTTTTAGAACAGCAGCTGTGATAACTTTGTTTCTGGACACTCAATGATAAAAATTCTACATGTAAGACTGAAAACTATCAGAAACCTCATAAATACACTCAAAGAAATGATTGATCGGGTCAACTCAATTAAATTTAGGGAAGTTTTTCCAACCAATAAAGATATGCTTTAAATGGAAATATCAAATTTAATAAATGTAAATGATTATGTTATTTCAACTCATAATGTAGTTCAGTAGAGTTAAATGACTTACACTGCCCCCATTAAAAGTGTTGCAATTGACTCAATTTAAACAAAGTAATTAGGGATCGAGGGTAATATGACGCAACCAGATCAAGTCATGATTGTAAAAGATTTCTAAATGACAAAGGTTTGTCATCAGACATTATCCTGCAGACTTTTAAATTAGTGTAGATATGCACTCCTATTTTGCAGCGTTATGCTTGCATTACCAATGCTTGGACACAACAGGTCACTTAGACTGGGAGAGAGTCGTGGGATTGCATGGACATTTAACTTCCAGTGCAGAAAAGAACAAAGAGTACCGCAATGCATGATGGGAAAAAGCACATACAGTTAAACTATACATAAAAAAAAATCTCTCAAACTTTAGATGGGCTCTAGGGCTGAGAAAAAATATTGATACACTGAAATATTGCGATATTTTCATATGCTGATATATCGACATTTAGAAACGCGGTATCAATCTATTTTACCAACAAAACTTTGCGAGATTTCGTCGTTCTGTTACGAAATCTTGTGGTTTTTCATCAAATCTTACAAAATTTTGTAAGAGAACAATGAAATCTCATGAGATTTTGTTGGTAAAATAGATCAATATCGTGTTTTTAAATATCAATGTGAAATCCGAATAAGAATATATCGCAATATTTCAGTGTATTGATATTTTTCCCAGCCCTAATGGGCTTTATGCACAACTCCATTTCTGATCTTCAGCAGTTCCTTTGTTTCCTGTCTTTCATTACTGGACAAACTGATCAATCCAGGTGAGTCTGACCTCAGTAACCATGACGACAATGGCCAGACACACGTGGATTAATCAGTTTGCCAAACTGAAGCATGAGCTTTAACGCTGACCTGAATGTTGTGGTCTCTGGCTCGGACATGGATGAAGGATCTGAAGGAGTTCGGCTCAGCTGGAGCATCAAACCTTCCACACAACTCGTCTCATTAGCAGCTCGTAACATCGTCGCCTGAGGGAGCTTTTTGATTGGCTCTCTGAGGGCATGATGCTCGCACACACACTGGGTGCATGAAGGCGTAGGTGGTGCTGCTGACATCCCTGGTCACTTGTTTATTCCTGACTGGTGGGCATAACACTCTAATTTACACAATCACACGGCACCTTTCAGTGTCAGGAACCTGACGAGTGTGAAAAACACGTTAAATGTGTCGGAGCTGAACTCCTGCTGAAAACCCACTCCAGCAGAGCTTCGTTTACCCGTGTAGTCGAAATGTGACCGATCTGCTCCTGAACCGGCCAATCAAAGATGGAATCTGCAAACTAAGCAGAAGTTAAAGATGGGTAAAATAGGAGCGAGGGGAAGGGGGGGGGGGGTCCTCCACTGCCAGCAGAGACATCCCAGTCTGACTGTCTCATACACCAGCGTAACTCATGGAGTTCCCCAGGGTTCTGTGCTCGGACCAATTCTCTTCACATTATATATGCTTCCTTTGGGTAATATCATCAGACAACATGGCATAAAAGTTCATTGTTATGCAGACGACACTCAGATATACTTATCTATGAAGCCTGATGAAACCAATCAGTTTGTTAGATTACAAAGATGTCTTAGTGACTTAAAAACCTGGATGACTGAATTTTCTGCTTCTAAATTCAGACAAGACCGAGGTTCTAGTCTTTGGACCTGAAAAACTCAGGACTAAATTATCTAGCTTTATAGTTGATCTGGATGCATTAATTTGGCTTCCAGCACCACAGTGAAGAATCTTTGAGTCATTTTTGACCAGGATTTGTCTTTCAACTCCCATATAAAACAGGTTTCTAGAACCGCCTTCTTTCACCTACGTAATATTGCTAAAATTAGGAACATCCTCTCTCAGGTCGATGCAGAAAAACTAGTCCATGCTTTTGTTACTTCCAGACTGGATTACTGTAATTCATTATTATTGGGCTGCCCCAAATATGCCTGAAAAGTCTCCAGCTGATCCAAAATGCTGCAGCGAGGGTTCTGACTAGAACCAGCAGGAGAGATCATGTTTCTCCAGTTCTAGCTTCTCTTCATTGGCTCCCTGTTAAATCCAGGATAGAATTTGAAATTCTTCTTCTCACATATAAAGCTCTCCATGACCAAGCTCCATTATATATTAGAGATCTCATAGTTCCAGATATTCCAAGCAGAGCACTTCGCTCTCAGACTGCAGGTCTGCTGGTGGTTCCAAGGGTCTCTAAGAGCAGAATGGGAGGCAGAGCGTTTGGCTATCAAGCCCCCCTATTATGGAATCAGTTACCACTTCAGGTTCGGGAGGCAGACACCCTCTCTACCTTTGAAATTAGGATTAAAACCTTCCTTTTTGATAAGTCTTATAGTTAGGGATGGCTAGCCTTCCCTTAGTTAAGCTGCTATAGGTTTAGACTGCTGCGGGACATCCATGATGCACTGGGCTCTTCCTTTCCCACCATCTCTGTGTCTCCATGTAGAAACCTGTGACAGTATTGCATCATTAACTGTGTTCTCCTCTCTCAGCAAGTCTAGCTGGATAAAAGTTGGTCTCCCGTTCTGTCTTCTCCCCCCCAGCCGGTCGAGGCAGATGGCCGCCCTACCTGAGCCGGGTTCTGCCGGAGGTTTTTCCTCCCTGTTGAAAGGGTGTTTTCCTTCCCACTGTCGCCACCCCTCCGTGCTTGCTCAGGATGGGGGATTGGACCGGGTCAAGCCAAGATTCGATCCAATCTGTTGGTTTCCTTAACCAGGCTGTTATCAATCTGACTGGACTTTCTCTGTCTGTTAAGCACCCTGAGACATTGTCATGAATTGACAGCTATACAAATAAAGCTGAATTGAGTTGAAGACAACCAGCAGAGACGTCCCAGTCTGACTGAAGTCGAAATCCAAACTTTTCTCTTCGTCCTTCAGTTTAAGTGAACCAGACGCTTCTGCTGCTGGAAATAAGCTCATCATAAATATTTAAAGTTCATGCAGCTCTGACATTAAGGACAAGTCGTGCCTCTTGTTTCCTTGTCTCCCCTCCTCCTCCTCCTCCTCCTCCTCCTCCTCCTCCTCCATCTCCAGTATGGAAATGGGAGCGACTGACAAGTGGAGCGAGGTCAGCGAACAAGGCCGCAGACACAACCGCATAAAGACGGCGATTCATATGTTCGAGGAGCTGGACGGCCGCCTGCAGAGCTCTGCCTCCAGGCAGACATTTTGTGGTCCTGAAGTCCTGGATCGGAGCCGCTGAGGGGTTCCCACCAGGAAAGCTGAGAGGAGGAACGAGCACCCTCCAGACTCCGCTCTATGATGTCAGAGTTGCATCTCAGGCTGAAATGAACACCAATTCCTTTTCTTGAAAGTATTTTTCAGCATCTACTGATCAGGAAAACTTAACTTTGTGTACTTAAAAGCTTTTTTAATCAAAACTTTTGCTTGATTTTTTAAAAAAAAGTTTGTGGTTAAAATCTGCTGTTTGTTGTCAGAGATTCAGTGAGTATTCTCAGCTTCTTTTATTCAACATTAAAGATGTCATAACAACATAACAGCATAATAATTTCAGCGGGTCACCAGATCACCAGGCTTGTTCTGCTTTTGTTTGAACACAAACCAAATGAAGGTTGCAATTTTTCAGGATTCTTGACCAATCCAACGGTCTCCTGGACTAACCTGGACTGGACCATCCTGGTGGGAACTGTCCTGGTGGGAACCATCTTGGCGGGAAATATCCTGGTTTGGAGGACCCTGGTCTGGACTATCCTGGTGGGAACCATCGTGGTCTGGGCCATCCTGGTAGGAACAGTCCTGGTGGGAACTGTCCTGGTGGGAACCATCTTGGCGGGAAATATCCTGGTTAGGCTGACCCTGGTCTGGACTATCCTGGTGGGAACTATTCTGGTCTTGACCATCCTGGTGGGAACTGGCATAGTGGGATCCAACCTGGTGGGAACTGGCATAGTGGGATCCATCCTGGTAGGAACTATCCTGGTGGGGGAACTATTCTGGTGTGGGCCATCCTGGTAGGAACTATCCTAGTCTCGACCATCCTGGTTGCAACTATTTTGATGGGAACCATCCTAGTGGGAACTATCCTGGTCTCTACCATCCTGGTGGGAACTGTTCTGGTCTGGACCATCCTGGTCGGAACTATCCTGGTCTGGGCCATCCTGGTGGGAACTATCTTGGTCTCTACCATCCTGGTGGGAACTATCTTGGTCTCTACCATCCTGGTGGGAACTATCCTGGTCTGGACCATCCTGGTAGGAACAGTCCTGGTGGGAACTGTCCTGGTGGGGACTATCCTGGTGAGAACCATCCTGGTGGGAACTATCCTGGCCTGGACCATCCTGGTGGGAACATCCTGGTGGGAACTGTCCTGGTGGGAACCATCGGACTGGATACTATCCTGGTCTGGACCATCCTGGTGGGAACTATCCTGGTCTGGACCATCCTGGAGGGAACCATCCCGGACTTGTCCATCCTGGTGGGAACTATCCTGGTCTGGACCATCCTGGTCTAGACAACCTCGGTGGGAACTATCCTGGTCTGGACCATCCTGGTCTAGACAACCTCGGTGGGGACTATCCTGGTTGGAACCATCCTGGTTGGAACCATCCTGGTGGGAACTATCCTGGTGGGGACTATCCTGGTGGGGACTATCCTGGTGGGAACCATCCTGGTGGGAACCATCCTGGTTGAAACTATCCTGGTGGGAACCATCCTGGTTGGAACCATCCTGGTGGGGACCATCCTGGTTGGAACCATCCAGGTGGAGACTATCCTGGTGGGAACCATCCTGGTGGGAACCATCCTGGTGGGAACTATCCTGGTGGGAACTATCCTGGTGGGGACTATCCTGGTGGGGACTATCCTGGTGGGAACCATCCTGGTGGGGGCTATCCTGGTGGGAACCATCCTGGTTGGAACTATCCTGGTGGGAACCATCCTGGTGGGGACCATCCTGGTGGGGACCATCCTGGTTGGAACCATCCAGGTGGAGACTATCCTGGTGGGAACCATCCTGGTGGGAACCATCCTGGTTAGAACCATCCTGGTGGGAATCATCCTGGTGGGAACCATCCTGGTTGGAACCATCCTGGTGGGAACCATCCTGGTGGGAACTATCCTGGTGGGAACCATCCTGGTGGGAACTATCCTGGTCGGAACCATCCTGGTGGGAACCATCCTGGTTGGAACTATCCTGGTGGGAACCATCCTGGTTGGAACTATCCTGGTGGGAACCATCCTGGTTGGAACTATCCTGGTGGGAACTATCCTGGTTGGAACCATCCTGGTGGGAACCATCCTGGTTGGAACTATCCTGGTGGGAACCATCCTGGTTGGAACCATCCTGGTGGGAACCATCCTGGTGGGAACCATCCTGGTGGGAACCATCCTGGTGGGGACCATCCTGGTGGGGACCATCCTGGTGGGAACCATCCTGGTTGGAACCATCCTGGTGGGAACTATCCTGGTGGGAACCATCCTGGTGGGGGCTATCCTGGTGGGAACCATCCTGGTGGGGGCTATCCTGGTGGGAACCATCCTGGTGGGAACTATCCTGGTGGGAACCATCCTGGTGGGGGCTATCCTGGTGGGAACCATCCTGGTGGGAACCATCCTGGTGGGAACCATCCTGGTTGGAACCATCCTGGTGGGAACTATCCTGGTGGGAACCATCCTGGTGGGGGCTATCCTGGTGGGAACCATCCTGGTTGGAACCATCCTGGTGGGAACTATCCTGGTCTGGACCATCCTGGTGGGGGCTATCCTGGTGGGAACCATCCTGGTTGGAACCATCCTGGTGGGAACCATCCTGGTTGGAACCATCCTGGTGGGAACTATCCTGGTCTGGACCATCCTGGTGGGAACTATCCTGGTCTGGACCATCCTGGTGGGAACTATCCTGGTTGGAACCATCCTGGTGGGAACTATCCTGGTGGGAACCATCCTGGTGGGGGCTATCCTGGTGGGAACCATCCTGGTGGGGGCTATCCTGGTGGGAACTATCCTGGTTGGAACCATCCTGGTGGGAACTATCCTGGTCTGGACCATCCTGGTGGGGGCTATCCTGGTGGGAACCATCCTGGTTGGAACCATCCTGGTGGGAACTATCCTGGTCTGGACCATCCTGGTGGGAACCATCCTGGTTAGAACCATCCTGGTGGGAACCATCCTGGTTGGAACCATCCTGGTGAGAACTATTCTGGTCTGGACCATCCTGGTGGGAACCATCCTGGTGGGAACTATCCTGGTGGGAACCATCCTGGTGGGAACCATCCTGGTGGGAACTATCCTGGTCTCTACCATCCTGGTGAGAACTATTCTGGTCTGGACCATCCGGGTCTGGACCATCCTGGTGGGATCTGAACCCGGCACTGCTGTTCCTCAGAAGATGAGATTTAATCTGAGATTAGAGGCAACGGGTCCGATACCCGGATCAGATCGGATCATCTCCTCCTGAGGTAACCTCAGTTTGTTTGTCCACCAACAGCTTGGTGCTGGTCCCATCAGCTCAGACTCCTGACATTTCTGGACCGGTTCTGATCCGGGTCACCATTGAATCAGCAGCACCTCCTTTATTTCATCTCCATAGAAGGAGAAAGACCCCCTCCCCCTCCTCTCACCTGCTGACCAGGTGGAAGATCTGGGATTTCTCCTCTGAATGTCAGCGGGATCAAAGTCAGCGTGCAGGTGTAGAGATCAAACCTCCGGCTTAATGAAACCACATTCCTCTGCTCACCTCCCGACCCAAACACATCTTCCACCAGCCAGGACACCTGGGAACAGGTGACCCCCCCCCCACAAACACACTCCTGTCAACAGGATGTCATTTGCCATGACGGCGCTCCTGCTCTTAAAGGCAGCCTGTTCAGAGAGCTTTTCTGGACACATGGCCTCCGCAGGTTGTGTAACAGCTGGCAGCGCCCGTTCCACCTTCAACAAGACTTTCTTTGATAAAGTGGCGTCTCAATAAAGAAGAGCAGAGTCACATCACTGCTGCGGGGCTGGACTTTCACTCTGACAGGAGCAGTTTTCTGCAGTTTAAACATCGTTTCTGACACATTAAACTGAAGTTCAGAATGTTCCAACAGGATGATTCAAGCAGCAGCTGATGGAAAACACCCCCGAAACGGAGCAAAAAACCAAATCCTTCTGTTTGAAGAAGAAGCGGAGGAAAGTTCAAAAAGAGGATCCATGTCAGGTCCAAGTCTGAGAGAAGAGACCCCAGAAAACCTGCAGCAGAAGGTTAAAGGGGTCCAGTCAGCATCCAGAACCTTTAATCCCTGATAACAACAGAACCTTTAATCCCAGATAACAACAGAACCTTTAATCCCAGATAACAGCAAAACCTTTAATCCCAGTCATCACCAGAACCTTTAGTCCCTGATAACAACAGAACCTTTAATCCCAGATATCATCAAAACCTTTAATCCCAGATAACAGCAAAACCTTTAATCCCAGTCATCACCAGAACCTTTAATCCCACTGGTCATCAATTAGCCACCAAATGGTCATCTAGTAGTCATTAATTATTTACCAAATGGTCACCATTAGTCATCAACAGTTCACCAAATGGTGACTAATGAGTTACCAATTAGTCATCAATTAGTCACCAAACGGTCATCAATTAGTCTCCAATTTGTCACCAAATAGTCATTAATTAGTGACCCAAGGTCATCAATTAGCAATCAATTAGTCATCACATAGTCACAATTAGTCATCAAATTGTCACCAAATGGTCATCAACTGGCACAACGAGTCATCAGTTAGTCACCAATGGTCATCAATTAGTCCTCGAATAGTCACCAATGAGTCATCAACTGGTGATTAATTAGCCATCAATTAGTCATCTAACAGTCACCAATTAGTTATCAACTGGTCATCAATTAGTCACCAAATGGTCATCAATTAGTCACCAAATGGTCATCAATTAATCTCAATTAGTCATCAAATAGTCACCAGTAAGTCCTCAACTGGTCACCAATAAGTCACCAAATGGTCATCACTTAGCCATTAATTGGTGACCAAATGGTCATCAATAAGTCATCAACTGGTTATCAATAAGTCATCAACTGGACATAAGTCACCAAATGGTCATCAACTGGTCACCAAATAGTCACCAATTATTCTTCAACCGGTCATCAATTAGCTATCAATTAGTCATCAAATAGTCACAAATTAGTCATCAACTAGTCACCAAATAGTCATCAATTATTCATCAATTTGTGACCAAATGGTCATCAATTAGTTATCATGTAGTCACCAAATGGTCATCAATTGGTCACCAAATAGTCACCAATTTGTAATCAATTGGCCACCAATTAGTTTAACAGTTGATGATCAAATGGTTACCAGGTCTCAATTACTCATCAATTATTCTTCCAGTAAGAAAAAACTGGATTAAATTCAACCAGTTACTCAGGAGAACTTTCAGAGACCAGTTTGTACCGGTTCAGGGCTTTTCATGTTTAAAACTGTATTATGTAACCTGGTCTAGAATCCGGACTGAATCCTGGTCTTGATCAATATTTCTCCAATTTTGTGAAGATCAAAGTTCTCAGATCTGTTTTTCTCATTTTCAGTCCAGTCCTGATACTGGACCAGTTCTAGAGGAACTTTGACCTCTGAAGAAAAAAGGCTCCTAACTGAGGAGACGAAGAAGCGTTGTGTCGACACAAAACCAGTTTAAACTGGATCTTCGGGACCTTCATCTGGTCCAGTTCCTTCAGTTCCATTTGTAGAACCAGCAGAGACCAGATGGTCTGACCAGAACCAGCAACCAGGTGGAACTCTGCATCTCAGCGAGGACCAGAAACTGGACTCGTGAAGTCAGGACTAAAAACCGCCTAAAGCAAAGATCTGAACCAGGACCTGAGACGGATCTGGACCTTCAACAATCCATCGACTGTTGGCCTCAGAGATGGTCTCCATGGAAACACGGCTGTCAAGAAGCCGGTCAGAAAGTCAGCGGCAACGGGTCCAACGGGGGACGGATCCAGATCCAGAACCAGAACCTGGACCTCAACGGGTCTAACAGAGGGACTGCTTCTCCACAGAACCAGAACCTGGACCTCAAAGGGTCTAACAGAGGGACTGCTTCTCCACAGAACCAGAACCCGGACCTTAACAGGTCTGAAGCCTTTTTGTGATCATCCGCTTCATAATCTGGATTATATTCATGTTTAAATAAATCCTGAACACCAGAGAACTGGACCCCAGTAATGACCAGCAGTCCTGGTCTCAACAGTCGTCCTGGTCCAAGCAGTCCTGGTCCAAGCAGTCCTAGTCCAAGCAGTCCTGGTCCAGCACCATGTGGGGGGTGTGGCCCCAGCCCCTGGGGCCCCAGCAGTCCTGGTCCAGCAGTGTGGGGTGTGTGGCGCCGGCCCCAGCAGTCCTGGTCCAGCACTGTGGGGGGTGTGGCCCCATCTCCTGGGGCCCCAGCAGTCCTGGTCCAGCACCGTGGGAGGTGTGGCCCCGTCTCCTGGGGCCCCAGCAGTCCTGGTCCAGCACCGTGGGGGGTGTGGCCCCGGCTCCTGGGGCCCCAGGAGTCCTGGTCCAGCACCATGGGGCGTGTGGCCCCCGCTCCTGGGGCCCCAGCAGTCCTGGTCCAGCACCGTGGGGGGTGTGGCCCCGCTCCTGGGGCCCCAGCAGTCCTGGTTCAGCCCCGCTCCTGGGGCCCCAGCAGTCCTGGTCCAGCACCATGGGAGGTGTGGCCCTGGCCCATGGGGCCCCAGCAGTCCCGGTCCAGGTGTGGCCCCCGCTCCTGGGGCCCCAGCAGTCCCGGTCCAGCACCGTGGGGGGTGTGGCCCCAGACTCCTGGGGCCCCAGCAGTCCTGGTCCAGCACCGTGGGGGGTGTGGCCCTGGCCCATGGGGCCCCAGCAGTCCCGGTCCAGGTGTGGCCCCCGCTCCTGGGGCCCCAGCAGTCATGGCCCAGCACCGTGGGGGGTGTGGCCCCCGCTCCTGGGGCCCCAGCAGTCCTGGTCCAGCACCGTCGGGGGTGTGGCCCCCGCTCCTGGGGCCCCAGCAGTCATGGCCCAGCACCGTGGGGGGTGCTGCATGGGGCCCCATCAGTCCCGGTCCAGGTGTGGCCCCCGCTCCTGGGGCCCCAGCAGTTCCGGTCCAGGTGTGGCCCCCGCTCCTGGGGCCCCAGCAGTCCTGGTCCAGCACCGTGGGGGGTGTGGCCCCGACTCCTGGGGCCCCAGCAGTCCTGGTCCAGCACCGTGGGCGGTGTGGCCCCCACTCCTGGGGCCCCAGAAGTCCTGGTCCAGCACCGTGGGGGGTGTGGCCCCGCTCCTGGGGCCCCAGCAGTCCTGGTCCAGCACCGTGGGAGGTGTGGCCCCCGCCCCTGGGGCCCCAGCAGTCCTGGTCCAGCACCGTAGGAGGTGTGGCCCCCGCTCCTGGGGCCCCAGCAGTCCTGGTCCAGCCCGGTGGGGGGTGTGGCCCCCGCTCCTGGGGCCCCAGCAGTCCTGGTCCAGCACCGTGGGGGGTGTGGCCCCCGCTCCTGGGGCCCCAGCAGTCCTGGTCCAGCACCGTGGGGGGTGTGGCCCCCGCTCCTGGGGCCCCAGCAGCATCATGGAAACATCTCTTTTTCCCCTGTTTTCCTTCAGCTCGAGCTCGCGGACAGAAAGAGTCGCTTCTTTGTGTTTACAGCTTCACGCGCTGCGGGGTCGCATCATATCTGATCAAAGAGCGAGCGCGAGCGCAGGTGCGCGCGGCTGTTTCAGGTGCAGGTGCATTAATTAAAGCTCGTGAAGCAGAAAATCAGAGTTGGAATAAAAAGCTGAAACAGCAGAAGCGAAGCTGAGACCCGAACAGCTTCATCTTCCTCATCATCCTCAGCATGAAGCAGCGTTTCTGACCAGGTGAAGTGGGGGGGACTCACATGTTGTCACTGGAGCGGCGGCTGGCCCCCCCGCAGGCTCATTCTCCCCCCAAACTCCGGCAGCTTTTCCCGCTTTTCTCGCGCTGGAACTTTCCAAACTCTCCCGGTCCGCTAAATCCACGACGTCCTGTCCACGCGCAGAGTCTCCGAAGTTTGAGGAGAGAGGGCGCGAGAGGCGGGGAGACCCAGGAGGAGGAGGAGGATGATGAAGAGGGGCGGTGGTGAGGCTCTCGGACAGGGTGCGTTCGCTTCTCTGACCCAGGCTCACCGGCGGGGGCGGTGTCAGAGAGGAATGTGAGCGGGTTACCAGGGCAGGAGCCACGCGGGTGGCCGGGAGGGGGGCACCACTGGCCACCCCCATACTTACAAATAATCATAATAATAACTGGGGGACTCTCAAGCAGTTACACCCACCCCAAGCTGCTTCCAAACCACTTCTTCTTCTCCTTCTTATTTTAAACACCAGCAACTATATATATATATATATATATATATGTTGTGTTGTCCTCAAAATATTATTCATACCATCCAATTAAGGAAAAGGCTAAATTCACAATAGTAATTAAAATAACAGGAAACCAAAGAAATAATTTTTCACAAAATTATAATTTAGTGAAATAAAATATTGCTTTTGAATTTTGGTTTGACAAAATAATTTAAAAAAAAAGAAACAAATAAAACTGTCCCAGACACATTAGAGCACCTTTCCCATGAACATGGACCAACATACCTGTCAACTGGTGCAGACGTCTGATTGGACGTTACAGAAAACACCTGGTTCCAGTGATTGTCTCAAAGTTTTGCAAAACAAAATCTCAGCTTCGGAGCCCCATCATGCTTGCTTACCTATTTTATTTTTTATTTTTTTTGTTTTTAATATTTCTGTTGAACCACAATTCAGAATCAATGTCAAGATTTTCACTGAATTTTTATTTATTATTACTTTAGTCAACTTCATCTTATTTTACTGACAGCTGAACTTTTTCCTCCTTCAATTTGAGGTTATGAATAATTTTGAGGACGACTGTATATACAGTATTTATGTATACACACATATAAACATGCGCTCTGAGGTATCTACTTATGGCCACCCAAGTGAAAAATTTCTGGCTTCGCCACGTCTTCAACTGGTCATCAATCAGTCAGCAAATGGTCTTCAATTAGAAGCCGAATAGTCACCAATTAGTCATCAACTGGTCATCAATTAGTCACAAAATGGTCATCAGTTAGCCATCAATTAGTCACCAAATAGTCACCAATTAGTCACCCGATGTTCATCAATTAGTCTGCTCTGATGTATCTACTTATGCCACTCTGGTCAAAAATTTTCTGGCTTCGCCACTTCTTCAACCGGTCATCAATTAGTCCCAGAATAGCTACCAATCAGTCATCAACTGGTCATCAATTAGCCATCTATTAGTCATCAAATAGTCACCTATTAGTCATCAACTGGTCATTAATTAGTCACAAAATGGTCATCAGTTAGCCTTCAATTAGTCACCTAATAGTCATCAACTGGCAATCAAATAGTCACCAATTAGTCATCAAATGGTCATCAATTAGCAAAGGCATCAATTAGTCATCAAATAGTCACCAATTAGTCATCAACTGGTCATCAATTAGTCACCAAATGGTCATCAATTAGCCATCTATTAGTCATCAAATAGTCACCTATTAGTCATAACTGGTCATAATTAGTCACCAAATGGTCATCAATTGGTCTAATTAGTCACCAAATAGTCAACAATTAGTTATCAACTGGTCATCAATTAGTCATCAAATGGTCATCAATTAGTCATCAATTAGGGTCATCAATTAGGCCATCAAGTAGTCACCAATTAGTCATCAACTGGTCATCAATTAGTCACCAAATGGTCATCAATTAGTATCAATTAGTCACCAAATAGTCATCAACTAGCCATCAATTAGTCACCAATTAGTCATCAACTGGTCATCAATTAGTCACCAAATGGTCATCAGTTAGCCATCAAGTAGTCACCAATTAGTCATCAACTGGTCATCAATTAGCCATCCATTAGTCATCAAATTAGTCACCAATTAGTCATCAACTGGTCATCAATTAGTCACCAAATGGTCATCAATTAGCCATCAATTAGTCACCAATTAGTCATCAACTGGCCATCAATTAGTCACCAATTAGTCATCAACTGGTCATCAATTAGTCGCAAAATGGTCATCAGTTAGCCATCAATTAGTCACCTATTAGTCATCAACTGGCAATCAAATAGTCACCAATTAGTCATCAACTGGTCATCAATTAGTCGCAAAATGGTCATCAGTTAGCCTTCAATTAGTCACCAATTAGTCATCAACTGGTCATCAATTAGTCACCAAATGGTCATCAATTAGCCATCTATTAGTCATCAAATAGTCACCTATTAGTCATCAACTGGTCATCAATTAGTCACCAAATGGTCATCAATTAGACTCAATCAGTCACCAAATAGTCAACAACTGGCAATCAACTAGCCACCAATTAGTCATCAAATGGTCATCAATTAGTCACAAAATAGTCATCAACTAGCCATCAAGTAGTCACCAATTAGTCATCAACTGGCCATCAATTAGCCACCTATTAGTCACAAAAGCACCATAGTCATCAACTGGTCATTAATTAGTCGCAAAATGGTCATCAGTTAGCCATCAATTAGTCACCTATTAGTCATCAACTGGCCAATCAAATAGTCACCAATTAGTCATCAACTAGGTCATCAATTAGTCACCTTTCACCCCAAATAGTCACCAATTAGTTATCAACTGGTCACCAATGTGTCATCAAATGGTCATCAATTAGCCAGCTCTGAGGTATCTACTTATGGCCACCCAAGTGAAAAATTTCTGGCTTCGCCACTGTCACCAACCTTGAGACCAATAAAGGACAGAGGACATGTCTTTTCCATTTGGAAAAAAAAAAAAAGAACAGAGGACATGTCTTTGTCCACACGTCAGTGGATGAAAACCAGAGAAACTGCTCATGGCGGGAACGTTCAGGCACCGCTGCAGGGTCCATTCACATTTTAACACCATCTCTCAGAATATGAGAGATACAAACTCACAGTTGTCTGTAGAGATCGGTATCAGTTGATATCGGAAATTACGAGTTGGACAATATCGGTAAATCAGATATCGGTAGAAGCCAATCTCGAACACTCCTAATTAAGACTTGTTTAACTGTAATCCAACTATTTAAGGGGAAAAGAATCATGTTTTATTTCCCTCCATCCTGCTGCTGCTCTGTATCGGCTTTCTGGATTCCCGCATCTTTAATTCCGAATCCAACAGTTTTCGCGCATCACTGCTGGGATTTCCACGGATGCAGACCTCTGTTCATCCAACCAAACTGACCCCATTCCAGCGATGATGAAGGAGGAAGAGGACAGCGAGGAGCCTGAGGCGGAGCAGGAACCGCTGCAGCGCTGCGTCTCATTTGCCTGTAAATGTCACACAGGTGGATCTTCCTGCCTGATAAGGCTGATGGAGGAGGAGGAGGAGGAGGAGGAGGAGGAGGAGGACTCCCCTGATGTCACCTGCAGCTCCTCGCGCACAGATCACCCACCTGCACATTCCTGACGTTTCACTCAGCTCAGTGCTGGCTTGGATTTCTTTTTATGGAAGCTGTTGATAAGCAAAGCAGGTGAGCGTCGCGGCTTCATTTCTGCCCGACATTTCATCTACGAGTCTTTACATGCACAATATAAATGGCTTCCTATCGATATCGGCCTATGTTGGCCTTAAAAGTGAGTATCTGACATTGGCCACCCCACCGATATTTAACCGATATTTAACTGATCAGCCTGCTGTTTCTAAAGTCTAAAAAAAAAAAAAGACAAATTCTCCTTTTTCTTCTTCTAAAACTTCTTTTTAGACTTTAAAACTTTTAAGACCAGGGGTGGGAAAAATATCGCTACACTAAAATTTTGCGATATTTTTTAAAATCCTGCTATCATATTAACATTAAGACGCATTATCGATCTATTTTACTAATAAAATCTTGCAATACTTCATCTTTTTGTTATGAAATCTCAGGAGAATTCGCAAAAATTTTTGCGATATTTTCATGCGCTGATGTCATAATGACATTTAAAAACACGGTATCGATTTATTTAACTCATGAAATCTTGTGATATTTATCGTTCTGTCAGGAAATCTCGAGGGAATTCACAAAATATTGTGAGATTTTGTGACAGAACAATGAAATCTTGCGAGATTTTTAAATATCCGCGTTTTTAAATATCAATTTTATATCGGCATTTGAAAATATTGCAATATTTCAGTGTATATTTTTTCCCCACCTCTTTTTTTTTTTAAAGTAGCATTTATGTGTGACAAACATGCAAAAAGATATGAAATCAGGAAGGAGGAAACACTTTCTCCCAGCTGTATGTATATGCAAACTTGCCTCGTACACTGTTGCTATTCTCCGCTTCTCTTTTAGGCTTTTTTTACGTCTACATCTCGTCTTTGATGATTGTTGCAGCTCTGCGACGTCACCAGCAGAGTTTAGTTGCAAGTTTACAACAAGAGATGAACGTTGGACATTGATACTTTAATGCTTTTAGAGCAGCAAAATGAGGAACTCATCAGTCATCCCACATTATAAATGTGCTTTGGCATCATGTTGGTGAGAGAAGCTCATGGGACGGCGCTCCTACATCACCCTGATGATGATGATGCAGCAGGGTACCAGGACGCAGAAGCTGGTCTGCGACCTGGAGGTGCCATCATGAAGGACTTGGAGTCATTTCCAGGGAGTTAAAGGACTTGAATCTTCTCATTTTCCTGCTGGTTCTTAAACATTTTGACGAAACTGGATCATCTGTAGAGACCCGAGTCTTCAGCTCTGAGTTTACCCGCCGAAGCAGGCTGCAGCATGAGAACCACGGCGGGAAGACGGGGGGGGGGGGGGGGGGGGACGTTCAGGCTGGATGTGACGCAGGAACCCAGAAACACAAGATCTTTCTAAAGATTTTATTCAAACTGCAGGAACTCAGATTCTGAAGCTTCATGCAACTCTGAAAACATCTGAAATAAACCTCAGCAGGAAAAAAGAGTTAGTAAACCAGAGAAGAAGAAAGCTGGAGGTGACACACACACACACACACACACACACACACACACACACACACACACATCAGTGTCAAAGGTTAAATCTGACAGAAATCCTTCCATCCGTCCTCCATCTTCCTCCATCATCATCGTTCAGCATAACCTGAACGCCGAACGTGGCGTTGGAGGAGGAGAGCGACGACCAGAGTGCCGCTACGGAGCGCCGCCGTCGGAACGCCGCCATCGGAGCGCCGCCATCGGAGCGCCGCCATCGGAGCGCCGCCATCGGGGCGCCGCCATCGGAGCGCCGCCATCGGAGCGCCGCCATCGGGGCGCCGCCATCGGAGCGCCGCCATCGGAGCGCCGCCATCGGAGCGCCGCCATCGGGGCGCCGCCATCGGAGCGTCGCCGTCGGGGCGCCGCCGTCCGGGGCGCCGCCATCGGAGCGCCGCCACCGGAGCGCCGCCACCGGAGCGCCGCCATCGGAGCGGCCGCCGTCGGCGCCGCCGTCGGAGCGCCCGCCGTCGGGGCGCCGCCGTCGGAGCGCCGCCGTCGGGGCGCCGCCGTCGGGGCGCCGCCATCTGAGCGCCGCCATCGGAGCGCCGCCATCGGAGCGCCGCCATCTGAGCGCCGCCATCTGAGCGCCGCCATCGGAGCGCCGCCATCTGAGCGCCGCCATCGGAGCGCCGCCATCGGGGCGCCGCCATCGGAGCGTCGCCATCGGAGCGCCGCCATCGGAGCGCCGCCATCGGAGCGCCGCCATCGGAACGCCGCCATCGGAGCGCCGCCATCGGAACGGATCTGATGACTCGGCGGGTTTAACTAAAATGACTCCGATGACTCGGCGGGTTTAACCTGAATGGATCTGATGACTCGGCGGGTTTAACCTGAACGGATCTGATGACTCGGCGGGTTTAACCAGAGTGGATCTGATGACTCGGCGGGTTTAACCTGAACGGATCTGATGACTCGGCGGGTTTAATCTGAATGGATCTGATGACTCGGCGGGTTTAACCTGAACGGATCTGATGACTCGGCGGGTTTAACCAGAGTGGATCTGATGACTCGGCGGGTTTAACCTGAACGGATCTGATGACTCGGCGGGTTTAATCTGAATGGATCTGATGACTCGGCGGGTTTAACCTGAACGGATCTGATGACTCGGCGGGTTTAATCTGAATGGATCTGATGACTCGGCGGGTTTAACCTGAACGGATCTGATGACTCGGCGGGTTTAATCTGAACGGATTTGATGACTCGGCGGGTTTAATCTGAACGGATCTGATGACTCGGCGGGTTTAACCTGAACGGATCTGATGACTCGGCGGGTTTAATCTGAACGGATTTGATGACTCGGCGGGTTTAATCTGAACGGATCTGATGACTCGGCGGGTTTAACCAGAGTGGACCTGATGACTCGGCGGGTTACGCTGGACCACCTGCAGCTGCTGCTGAGCTAAAACCCCTCCAGCGTCTCTGCTCGTGTTCCAGATGCTGGAGGACGACGGTGACAGATCATCATCTTCATCTTCATCTTATCTTGTAAGTCAGGATAATGTCTGCCAAGGTTTCCATTAGCGGGAATGAGCGGGCACGTGGAGGCCGTTAATCCTGGTAATGGTCACCCTGTCAGCCACAACACCGCCATCAGCTGCTCCCCAGCTTCCTCTTTACCAGCCAATCACATCCCTGAATAGGCAGACGAACGTGGTGTGTGGCGTTCAGGAGCCGCAGGACAATTCTTAGTGTTAGAATGAGATTTGTGATGCATCGATGCCTGACGAGCGCGCACGCACACACACACACACACACACACACACACACACATTTCACTGGTTTAACCAGCAGCTACCAGTCTGTGCTGCGTTCAAAGGCAGTGGGAACTTGGAGTAAGTAAGCAGCTGTGAGGGAGGAATCATGAGGATGACAGCTTCCACGTCCTCGCTGCAGCAGCAGACCGGCGGGAAATAATCCCACTTCTTCATAAAGATTTCATCATTTTTAACAAAATCCCAAAAGTTTACTTCAGTTGTGCAAAAATAAAAAGAAAAATCAGCTTTTTGTCAAACAGGTTTTGAGACAGAAATGAAGTGTCGTCGGTCGTCGGTTCAGCCGGACGGTCGGTAAATCAGTCTGTCAGCGTCACAGACAGGCGGCCATTGTTACACTGATTTCCATCATGTCCTCGGCTGACGTGAGCGCCTCCGTGTGTGTGTGTGTGTGTGTGTGTGTGTGAGCGGCGTCCTCGCTCGCTGTGGACCAGATCAGTGACAGACGGGTGGGGGGGGGGGGGGGACAAAGGCCTCATTCTTTGCCGGTGGTGAGGAGTCGCAGAGCTTTCTGGAGGTTCTGGACGGCCGTGCCGACGTCCTCGTACTGCAGCGCGCTGCCCGCGTACTTGCAGTACTTCTGCGCCTTGGTGAAGTCTTCCGGGGAGAGCTGGACGCCGCCTGGAGGGGGGGGGGGGGGGAGGGAGGGGGCAAACGGAGGAAGAAACAGTCAGTGAAGCAGACATCAGTGAACGAGCAGCAACTGTGAGACGATTAGAGGCGAACGGAGGAGACATCAGTCCTGATTGCAGAGTCAATGAGGCTGAGACAGCAGCACAAAGACGATGATGATGATGCACGCACACACACACACACTGCACACACCATGCACACACACACGCTGCAACCAGGACTGCCCAACAGAAAAACTGCAGTTTAACCGGATGAAGATCTGATCCACCGATTCTGCAAATAATTAAATCTCCAGCCTGTGAAGAATCAATAAACCTTTAAAAAATATACCTGCATCAACTTTTCTGTTTTACTGCAGTATTTCTCTCACTTTATAATAATAATAATAATTATTATTATTATTACTATTATCAAGAACAACAATAACAGTAATAATAGAAGTAATAATAACAATATTATCATCATTATTATTATTATTATTATTAAGAGCAGCAACGACAACAATAGTAATAAAAATAATAATTTTATTATTATCATTATTATCAAGAACAGCAACAAGAATAATAATAATAATATATTAATCCAGATTGGTTGTTATTAACGCATCTCTACATTAACCAGAGCTGCCTATTATAGCTCCGGAGGACCAGCTGGGGGGGTTAAGGACCTCGCCCATGGGGGGTCACCTCAGTGCCGCGTCGGGGACTGGAACCCGGTTTTAGGTACCAGGTGAGTTTGGGTCCTGCGCCTGCCGACGCCGTCGGGTTGAAAGTTGGCAGGATGACATGAAGAGCTCTGGTTGGTCCGGACGAAGTGGTTCTCACGGGGGGGATTTTTTTGGAATAATGGACGAATTTAATGAGGAATGTATTATTTTATTCATCAAAAGAGACGACAGCTGCATCGCCTCCTCTAAATGTCCTGAGACACCGTGAACACGACAGAAGAAGAAAACTCTGAGCTGATGAAACAACTTTTGGCTTGAAATGGTTGATTTTTTACATTCTTGTTGAAACTGTTAAGTTTAATTTTCCGCGGCGGCACTGGAAGCTGCATCATCAGCGGCGTCACCGGGACACCACGGTCTGTCAGCCCTGATGGGATTGTGGGTAATTTATGATGGAAAGGAACCTGCAGGGATCTCTGAGATCTGAGCCTTTCTTTGATCAGCCATCGCTACAGCGGGATTTATTTCAGAGATTTTATCCTGCAGCATTTCTGGATCCCTGGAGACAAACCCCTCCCTGTGAGCTCATCATCTCGCTCTTCCTCCCCCCTCGGTGATCCCACAAACTTCTGACACGCTTGCTTCTTCTTATCACAGCAGAACATGTTCTAATCACACCTCGTCCCCCCCCCCCAAAAACCCTGACAAGTTCAACACAAAGGCGTTTCCATAGCAGCAGAAACGTCCCACCTGGACTCATCCTGAACTGTAGAACAGCGGTTCTCAACATTTTTCATGATGGGTCCAGTTTTCAGTCCAAACTGGTCCAGGATCATATTTAAGACTGTATCAGTGTAATGATCATTTCTGGTTTATTTATTTAACAACTAAAGCAAATCCGGCTGCCTTTAACAGACTGAACCTGTAAAATGTGGCGTGATGAACATGAAAAACATCATATGTCCTTTATGTCCCAACCAGGGACAGAACGTTGTACCGGGAACGAGACCATGTCCCTGACTGGGAACAATACGCTTGCAGTGCAGGACGGCTGGTCACAGGAGAAGCCAGATCCAGGTCATATCTGTACAAAACTGGTTGTTGTTCTGTCCGCTTTGTTGTCATGTTGTTGTTCTGTCCGCTCTGTTGTCATGTTGTCGTTCTGTCCGCTTTGTTGTCATGTTGTTGTTCTGTCCGCTTTGTTGTCATGTTGTCGTTCTGTCCGCTTTGTTGTCATGTTGTTGTTCTGTCCGCTTTGTTGTCATGTTGTCGTTCTGTCCGCTCTGTTGTCCTGTTGTCCTTCTGTCCGCTTTGTTGTCATGTTGTCGTTCTGTTCGCTCCGTTGTCACGTTGTTGTTCTGTCCGCTCTGTTGTCACGTTGTCGTTCTGTCAGCTTTGTTGTCATGTTGTCGTTCTGTTCGCTCCGTTGTCACGTTGTCGTTCTGTCCGCTTTGTTGTCACGTTGTTGTTCTGTCCGCTCTGTTGTCACATTGTTGTTCTGTCCGCTCTGTTGTCATGTTGTCGTTCTGTCCGCTCTGTTGTCATGTTGTCGTTCTGTTCGCTCTGTTGTCATGTTGTGGTTCTGTCCGCTCTGTTGTCATGTTGTGGTTCTGTCCGCTCTGTTGTCACGTTGTGGTTCTGTCCGCTCTGTTGTCATGTTGTGGTTCTGTCCGCTCTGTTGTCATGTTGTGGTTCTGTCCGCTCTGTTGTCATGTTGTGGTTCTGTCCGCTCTGTTGTCATGTTGTGGTTCTGTCCGCTCTGTTGTCATGTTGTGGTTCTGTCCGCTCTGTTGTCATGTTGTCGTTCTGTCCGCTCTGTTGTCATGTTGTTGTTCTGTCCGCTTTGTTGTCATGTTGTTGTTCTGTCCGCTCTGTTGTCATGTTGTTGTTCTGTCCGCTCTGTTGTCATGTTGTTGTTCTGTCCGCTCTGTTGTCATGTTGTTGTTCTGTCCGCTTTGTTGTCATGTTGTTGTTCTGTCCGCTCTGTTGTCATGTTGTCGTTCTGTCCGCTCTGTTGTCATGTTGTTGTTCTGTCCGCTCTGTTGTCATGTTGTTGTTCTGTCCGCTTTGTTGTCATGTTGTCGTTCTGTCCGCTCTGTTGTCACGTTTCGTTCTGTCCGCTTTGTTGTCATGTTGTCGTTCTGTCCGCTCTGTTGTCATGTTGTTGTTCTGTCCGCTTTGTTGTCATGTTGTCGTTCTGTCCGCTCTGTTGTCACGTTTCGTTCTGTCCGCTTTGTTGTCATGTTGTCGTTCTGTCCGCTCTGTTGTCACGTTTCGTTCTGTGTAGTAATATCTACTCTGGTGATGTTTACCATGCAAAGTTCAGTATAATTTCCCCTCAGGAACACAAAGTCTAAAACTTGGTGACAAACAGAACATATTTCCTGGAATTCTCCATTTTAAAACAAAGCAAAAGCCTCGTATCTGCATCTTATTACTGGGAGAGCTCCACCCTGGCGGTCTCCGGAGGTTAACAGAAGAAACCAGATCCTCCAGTGGGTGGAACACTATAGAAAACATACTCCCTCCTTCACATACAGGACTCCAGTGGAATGCATCATAAAGACGAACACATTGTTTTAATTCAGTCTCCGTGGCTTTCCATCACTGCAACAACTCTGACATGCTGTCATTTGGGTCATTTCCTCACATTTCTCTCCTCTCTCGTGTCAAACATGCAGGAGTACAACCCAGGAAAGACGGCCCAGTGACAAACCTGCAGCTCTCAAACAGGAATTTACACCAGTAAGTTTACTGGGAAACACAAAGCCCTGAAGGCGCTCCTACAACACATCTGACGTTTGGGTTCTTAGAGCTGCTATGATCGTTATTAACAAACAGGGTTAATTTAAAAATGACCTCCAGTGCTGATGTGGAGAGTAAAACGCCTCTAGAATCCATTTTCTCTCTATTTTTTGTCTTTCAGCCACATCTCTCGCCGTCCCTCTGAGCTTTGTGACACTACAGCTTTCTTTCTTATCACATTTCTTTTGCTTTACAGCATTTCACATCTTTCGCTTTATCCCTGCAGACAAAGGAGAAATAACAGCTGGGTAATACAATAAAAATGCTGCGAGGAGACCCTGACAGAGCCGACATGTTCTGGATGTTTTATCACAGATTAAACTGATTCTGTGGACGGATGAATCTTTCTTACATGAGAAATCATTCAACGAGTCTAAATGTTTCTTCTTTGCTCCTTAAATGCCTTCATTCTTCCTCTATCACTCCATTAGTTCAGTTTTTTCCTCCTGAGAGGGAACTAATTCATGCCGTCCCTCTGCGCCTCCGACATCCCTCAACGCTGCGCTCTGCAAACAGAACATGAGACACCGTCTGGGATGGGACAAGCTCTCCATATCAAAGTAAATAATCTGCACCGCTGCGCCTTTCCAAGCCGTGAAATGAGCGATGGCACCAAATCAAAACACATTAATGCATTCTGAAGAATAACATTCAACAAGCCAGAGCGACGCCTGACAGATCAGAGCGAGTTAAACAGCGAGGAGAGGGACTGCTGAGTCGGAGTAAAGTCCAGAGACTCATTTCTTATTCCAAAAACACAGGAATGTACTGTACTCTGGTACTGTACCGGGGTGATCCACACACGGTGTAAAACAGCTCATTTCTGAAGACTTTCCACAGATCAGATGGTGCTGAGAGTTTGGGATGGGCAGACAACGCCATCCGTCCTCCAGTGTGTCTCTACGCAGATGATACCCGCTTGTTTTCTTTAGTTGTTATCAGAGATGGTGACAGAGCTCAGGGCGTTTTCTGGCATCATGTCAGTTCTGACCACCTAACCTCATGGTGCGTTCAGACCGACCGCGGCAAAAACGCGCTTGACGCCCAAAGTTTGACGCTGGTTCACATAAAATCAAACGCTGACATTCGGAGACCAAAAAGCTGCTGACACGCAGCAAGAGCGTCTAGAGTGGTGGTGGATCCGGCTGTGAACTCTCATGGATGCGCTTCGCGCCAGCTACATGTAGTACTGTAGTTCACGACACTACGGTAGCCGCAGCGTTCAGAGCCTACTCTGCCAATAATACAAGGGTAGAAGAAGAAATTCACTGTTTACACTGTGCTAAGAGCGACAGAGCTGCAGACAAACACAAGAGGGGTTGATGTTGATTTAAAACCAAGAAAGAAAGACAAAGAGATTGGCATCTGCTCCGTAGTGTCGTGAACTTTCATGGACGCGCTTCGCGGCAGCTACATGTTCTACCGTTTAAGCTGTAAAAATCTACTAAATGATGTGGTTTCCAGTAAATTCTGGACGATACCCACTCAGGACACGTGGATTACATTGGACGAGCAGTATGGAGGAATATTGACAAGTTTTTGTGGACTTTTATGGACCTTTTTGGTTTGAGCGCCGTTGAACTCCATTATATGAAAGTTGGGGGGAAAACAAAAACCTGTCCGATCTCTGGCTGCATTTGAGATATTAAAAAAGTGCTCCAGAGTCTTCAGGGTTCCTACACATTTTAACCAGTTAAATTTAAGACTTTTTGAGACCGCCTGGAAAATAATTTAATGCCTATTTCACGGCCACGCTGACAAAAACACAGATCCCTCTACATTTTCAAAGATATCGTCAAAAAAGATAGATTGAACCACAACTTTTGACCATCATTACCTACGTCTATCATTGGTACCCGGTTTGAAATTTTCTTTGTAGATGGTCTGAAGATATGAACACAAACACAAACCTCAGGCTGACAGGCGATGGCTGTGCAAGGACCCGCCCTGATCCTTTCCTGATTGGCTAATATAAAGGCTATGTCAAGATTTGTTGGTTGTGAAAAACAAGTGGATCTATTGTTCTTTTTTTTTTGTTTGTTTTTTGCTGTCATTTTTCTAAATGAAGGAAATCTGTTGGAGCGTATAAGAATTTAAGACCTACCAGATCAAATTTGACACCTCAACTGTCAAATTTAAGGAATTTTTAAGGTATTAAATGGAGATTTGTAAATTCAAGACTGTTACGCCCTGGTTTTGCTCAGCATGAGAGAGAGTAGAAAATGAACACACATCATTCTATGGGTGTACTATTCCTTTAAAAGAAAACGATTGAGCTACTTTTCTCTGAAAGCTCAGATATTTTCATGTTATGCTGTCTGTATCCAGCTGTACTTTTACTTCAAGGCTGCAGCCTCACAATGAAATCAGACACACACAGACTCTGTTTCGCCTTCCTAACAGCACATTAACGAACCATTTCGTCTCCTGCAGAACAAGAAGTCATTTAACAAACCACAAACCAGCTAAATGAGGCGGTTTAACTGCTGAGGCGACTCAGCTACATTCAGCTCTTAATTAAAAAGACCCACAATGATCATCAGCTTGGCCTCCATCCATGACAACCACCCACAAAACACCTGACAAGATATTAAATACTAATTATGAGTAAATGAAGAAAAACAATATACAGAATCAAAATCCTGTCACAGTAAAACAGAGTCCAGATCAGTCCTGAATGAATCTTTTACTCCTCGTGGTCTTTGTTGGACCACGTCTGGGGGAGCTAACCAAACTGGGTGCGCCGTTTTCCCATGTAGGGACTTATCAAGCCATGGCAGTTAGCTCCAGTAAAAACAGGTGTGGTTGGCTAATACAGCTTGTTCCTCATCCTCATGTTGCTGCTGCAGCTACACATCCCACCCCGACGGACCACGGTGATCCTCTCCCCACCCTCGCATCATTTTACATCCGTCCGGTTTTACATGTTCCACTCTGGGATTCACTCATCGAGGATGTGAATGATGAATAGATCAGTAGTGCGATTAGCTTCATTACTCTGTGAGCATCATTAAGACTTAAATGGTAAAATTAATCATCAGAGAAATCACTTTCATAACCGAGGGCTTTAATACCTCATCACTCAGATTAAATTAGCCAGAAACATCTGGACGATGCCACAAATCAAAATGTCTTCTTTTAAACTTTATTATTATTATCTTTTATTAATTCAAAATAACCTTTATTGCACTGTGGAGCAGATACGTCACCACATCTTCATGTTTTACCACATCTCACTGCAAATTTCATAACAGAGCTATTGTCCACGCATTTTTCCAGGAGTGTGTAAAGTCGCATTCCCTTTTACAGTACAAGATGGTTAAAAGTTAATTAACTAATTTGATTATTAATTCCCCTGGTTCTTCTTGGTGTTTCCCGTCCTGTCATAAATGTGTGTCTGCGCCGTGACATTGAGTCGCTCTGATTGCCGTCTTGACGCGGGGCGTCAACCAAAGTTCAGATTTTCCAACTCCGGCGTATGATGCCCCTGACGCGCGTCCGCACCTCGTACGCTGAAAATCTCAAAACTTGACACGCGAAACGCCCCTAGATGCACCACGCCCGACACGCTGCAGGGTTTGCGACGCCTCCTCGACACGTGTCGGCCATTGACTTTGCATTCAAACCTGACGCCCTGATGCCCAAATTGTGTTTGGTCTGAACACCGTCAATCCTTGGTGTCATAAATTCAACAAGGTTCTGGAAACATTCCTCAGAGATTTTGCTCCATATTGACATGACAGCATCACACAGTGATGCACACTGCGTCGGCTGATGTCGGCTGCACATCCATGATGAGAACCTCCCGTTCCACCACATCCCAAAGCTGCTCTGTTGGATTGAGATCTGGTGACTGTGGAGAACATTTGAGTCCAATGAACTCATCGTCATGTTCAAAAACCAGTCTGAGATGATGTCATCTTTATGACATGGCGCGTTCTCCTGCTGGATGATGTCATCTTTATGACATGGCGCGTTCTCCTGCTGGATGATGTCATCTTTATGACATGGCGCGTTCTCCTGCTGGATGATGTCATCTTTATGACATCATGGCACGTTCTCCTGCTGGAAGCAGCATCAGAAGATGCTGCACTGTGGTCATAAAGGGATTGACATGGTCAGCAACAATACTCAGGTAGGCTGTGGTGGTTAAACCGCCACGTCGGTACTAAGGGGCCCAAAGTGGGCCAAGAAACACTCTCCAACACCATGACACCACCACCACCAAGCTGAACCGTTGATAAAAGGCAGGATGGATCCATGCTTTCATGTTGGTGACACCAAATTCTGAGCCTACATCTGAATTTGGAAGCAGAAATGGAGACTCATCAGACACGGCAACATTTCTCCATCTTCTGTTGTCCAATGTTGGTGAGTCTGTGTGAATCGTAGCCTCAGTTTCCTGTTCTTAGCTGACAGGAGCGGCACCCGGTGTGGTCTTCTGCTGCTGTAGCCCATCTGCTTCCAGGTTGGATGTGTTGTGCATTCAGAGATGCTCTTCTGCAGACTTCGGTTGGAACAAGTGCTTATTTGAGTTCCTGTTGCCTTTCTATCAGCTGGAACCAGTCTGGCCATTCTCCTCTGACCTCTGGCATCAACAAGGCATTTGCACCCACAGAACTGCTGCTCACTGGATATTTTCTCTTTTTGGGACCATTCTCTGTAAACCCTAGAGATGATTGTGCAGGAAAATCCCAGTAGATCAGCAGTTTCTGAAATACTCAGACCAACAACCATGTCACGTTCAAAGTCACGTAAATCACCGTTTTTCCTCATTCTGATGCTGGTTTGAACTGCAGCAGATCGTCTTCACCATGTCTACAAGCCTAAATGCTGCCATGTGATTGGCTGATTACAAATTTGTGTTAACGAGCAGCTGGACAGGTGTACCTAATAAAGTGGCCGGTGTGTGTATGTGAGCCATAGGTTTTTTTTTGTTTTGCCTTAGCCTACATCCTTTTAGGTTTTTTTGGTTGCATGTTGTCCGGGAAAACCTGGAATCGATCTCCTGAACTTCTGCATGACGATTTCTTCCCAAACATCACCTGAATGACCTCATTCCCCGTCATCCAGCTAAGAACGAGCCAAGTCGCAATCAAGTTTAATCAGAATCTCATCTGAGTTTTTGTCAGTTAAACTGTTCAATATTAAAAGAGGTTAACAAATTTAACATGCTTGTATTAAGAATAAAAAAGGTTTTATTTTCAATAAAATGCTTAAAGTGTGGGGGAAAAGCTTATAAATAAGCAGCTTTATTAATAAAAATATGACAGCAGGCCTTTTAAGTAAAAACTGGGAATTTGGACTGACAGCAGCTCTTCATCATCAGCAGCTGGATCAGCTTCATCACACAGATTCAACCAAACCAAAGTCTTTATACCAAAATACGAACGTGGAAATGTGAAGGAATTATGCCGGTGGAAGTAAAGATGGCGGCGGCTCATATGTCTGGAAGATCTGGGGGTGGATTTGTCTGAGTCCAGGAGGATAAACGGCTCCCGTCTAAGCCAGCGAGCAGATCGTGGCCGACCGTGAGGCATCGCGCCGCCGCAGGGGGAGATTGTTCCTCACAAACTTCCATCTTCGTGTGATTACGAGCTTACGTGTGCTGCTCGGCTGGGACGTCTCGACTTGTTCTGAGGCTGCTGCAACTTTCTCCGTGCGACATCTAAGCACATGGACAGCAGGTCTCACAGCGTTCATGTTCAGCACATGAAATAAGAACATCTAATTATTTTCCTACTCCAAGACTGAGATGCTGGGAAGCCATGCAGGCTCTCCCAGGCTCCCCGGACCCCGCTCTGCTGATCAGAGCAGCAGATAATGTCTCTCTTGGCTGAACAGAGCTCATAAAACATCCTCCCCACCTCCTAAAAGTGTCTTCCAGGAGAGCGGGGGGGAAACAAGTGAATCACGTTGCACCGTGAGCAGCAAATTCTTTGGCTGATTCCCTCGTTTGCAAATATGCTGACTGCATGCTCCCAAGGATGGGAAGAAAGGACGAGACGGAGGAGGGAAAACCAGGGAAAAACGGAGAAAAAGAGCAGCACGGTAAACATACCCCCCCCCGAAGATCCAGATCCTCATTTATTAACCCCAGTTTTCAAGCAGCGTGAGGAATTTACCATCATGTATTTTTTATTTCTCAGTCTTATTTATTCCCGTTCAGACGTGCAGTCTGTGTTGCTGCTGACAGCTCGTAGACGGTGGGAGGAAGCCCGGGGTCCCAGAGAGACCCCCCCGCCCCACATGTAGCCCACCATGAGAAGCGCTCAGTCCTGCATAGGTGGACTCCACAGGTTGAAGAGGGAAAACGTTTTATAAAATAATGATCCTTTAGTGAAAATAGTTTGATATTGGCTGTTTTACAGATATCTGATCTACAGTGGGTCCAGTCGTCCTGTCCCTGCAGCTGAAAAACACCCCCATACCATGATGCTGCCACCACCGTGCTTCACTGTTGGGATGGTATTGGGCAGGTGATGAGCAGTGTCCGGTTTTCTCCGCACATACCGCTTAGAATGAACTCAAAAAGTTCAATCTTGGTCTCATCAGACCAGAGAATCTTATTTCTCTCAGTCTGGGAGTCCTTCATGTGTTTTTGGCAAACTCTATGCGGGCTTTCATACGTCTGCACTGAGGAGAGGCTTCCATCGGGCCACTCTGCCATAAAGCCCCGACTGGTGGAGGCTGCAGTGATGCTGACTTTGTGGAACTTTCTCCATCTCCCTACTGCATCTCTGGAGCTCAGCCACAGTGATCTTTGGCTTCTTCTTTACTCTCTCACCAAGGCTCTTCTTCCACCATTGCTCAGTTTGGCTGGACGGCCGGGTCTAGGAAGAGTTCTGGTCGTCCCAAACTTCTTCCATGTAAGGACTATGGAGGCCACCGTGCTCTTAGGAACCTTTAGTGCTGCAGAAACTCTTTTGTAACCTTGTCCAGATCTGTGTCTCGCCACAATTCTGTCTCTGAGCTCCTTGGACAGTTCCTTCCACCTCATGATCCTCATTTGCTCTGACATGCACTGTGAGCTGGAAGCTCTTATATAGACAGGTGTGTGTCTTTCCTAATCACGTCCAATCAGTTTAATTAAACACAGCTGGACTCCAATGAAGGAGTAGAACCATCTCAAGGAGGATCAGAAGAAATGGACAGAATATGAGTTAAATATGAGTCATTGCAAAGTGTCTGAATACTTATGATCATGAGATATTTCAGTTTTTCTTTTTTAATAACTTGTCAAAATTTTCTACATTTCAGTTTTTTTTCTGTCTAGATGAGGTGCTGAGTGACATTAATGAGAAATAAAATGGCAAATGGCTGCAATGAAACAAAGAGTAAAAAGTTTAAAGGGGTCTGAATACTTTCCGTACCCACTGTATGTTTCTCAGTATTCCGACCAGAGTACGTTCCTCGGTATTTTTACCCGAGTGTGGACACACAGATGGTGTATTTCCTTCTTCCTTGCTTGACGTTTCTTGTGTCTCACTGTTTGAGTCCGATGTGAGGTGTGTACATGCAGCAGCATCTTTAAACCCAATCAGAACCGGCGCAGAGTCCAGAGCAGAGATCAGGGAGGTGGAGCCGGGTCAAACGTTGCAGCAGTCTGTGTGTGTTCTTACCCTGCTGCTGGGCGGTGAGCAGCGTGGGGTCCACAGCGGGCGTTGATCGGGGTGTAGGCGTGGGTTTAACAGCTTCTGCTGGTCAAACAAAACCGAAGTCAGAAAAAATCCTAGAAGTTAATCTGCTCATCTCTCCTCTTAACACCTCTCAGATAATCTGACTTCTAACCATGAACCGGGCGATGTGTCGACCGCAAACCGCCCGACTCGACCACGAACCGGGCGATGTGTCGACCGCAAACCGGCCGACTCGACCACGAACAGGGCGATGTACCGACCGCAAACCGGCCTCGGCGTCGACAATTCAACATCAACTTTCAGATCTTATCTTTGAATTTCTATATTTATTTTTATTATATTTTATAATTATTGTACCTGTTGCCAGTTTTGATCTTTTTTTACAGTCTTTAAATCTTTTTGTTTGTGTGTGTATGTGTGTGAAAAAAAAGAATTAAATTTTTCATGTTCAATTTCATGCATTAATTGTATTTTATATGTGAATCAAGTTTTGTTGTAATAAGAAGCGCCATATAAATAAAATTTGACGTGATCTGATCTTGGACACCCCATAAGAAATTTCTGGATGCGCCCCTGCTCATCCTGCATGTTTTATTATTTATTCTGTAGAAAACAACAAAGGTTTTAAAGCCGAAACTGTATTTTATTGTAAAATGAAGGCAAAAAGGTGAAATTCTGAGTTGATGATAAAATGTGAAAACTGAAAATAAACCTCTGAAGCTGATTTAACGGATTTGACCTGCGTTGTGCTTCTTAGAAATAATCTCCAGGTTTCCCGTCTCTCTGGGCGTACCTGAAGGTGGCGGCAGCTCCGCCGGGGTGTTGGCAGGAGCGTGGGCCCCCGGTGGGATCTGGATGTTGTTGTAGTTTGTGTTTGGGGGACCTGACGGAACCGAGCCCGGGGTGAATCCGATCCCTGGAGCGGGACCTGGAATGAGGCTCTGGTCCTGGTCCTGGTCCTGGTCCTGGAAGGACTGTGGAGCTGGACCTCCTCTGAAGGAACCACCGTGAGAAGGACCCTCGCTGGAGAAGCCCCCAGCTCCAAACTCGTCTACGAGAGAAAGAGAAAACAGTTTGTTGGAATCATCAGCTTACGGTCTTGGTTTTACTGGATCTTAGCGCCGTCGATACAGTCGACCATCACATCTTACTAAACGGACGTAGAAGCCTGGTCGGCCTCTCTGGTACTGTTTTTAAAGATTCAGCTCTTATCTCGCAGATCGACATTTCTTTGTAAGTATGGATACATGTTACTCCAGAAAGCATGAAAATGAGTGTGGGGTTCCTCAAGGGTCAATTCTAGGTCCAGTTCTTTTTCATCTATACATGCTTCCACTTGCGGACGTCATCAGCTTCCACAGCTACGCGGATGATACGCAGCTCTACATTGCTGTGTCTCCTGATGCCACAAGGCTGATTGATGCCCTTTAAACTGTATTTTAGATATTAAGTCATGGATGTCAGAGAATTTTCTACAGCTCAACCAGGACAAAACAGTCTTAGTTATCGGTCCTGAGGGCAAGAGAGAGAAACTTTTACAAATAATAAATGACCATCTTATTTATCTGATCTGCTTTTATGGTATCAACCCTTGCAGACCCCAAGGTCCTCTGGCAGCACCATGTTAGTCATTCCAACCCATGGGGGGGCTGCATTCAGCCGTTATGGCCCCTGATCATTGACCAGCCTGCCGGAGGACATCAGGGCCGCAGAGACTGGTGATATTTTTAAAAGGAGACTCAAGACTCGAATTTCAATTTAGCTTTTAACTGATTTCATTTACTGTTTTATTCATATTGTTTGAATATTTTTGATGATCTGTTTATTCTACTTTTAAGTATATCATTTTATTAATTACCATGTGTCTTTGTACTTTTTATCATTATTGAATTTTTATGTCTTATTGTTAAATACCAAGTTTTCATATATATTTTTAGTTATTTATAACTGCCTTTTAATCCTTTAGCTTTTAGCTCCAGTGTTTCCTCATGGGGGCCCTCCACGCTGGGAGTTGTGTCTGGTCCGCCAGCAGGGGTGCCGTCTTGGGGATCCCCTGGGCCTGGAGGATTGGCCCAAGGGTGGGGGGCTCCACCGTGTGTGGGGTTTGCCCTGGTCTGCTTGGGTCGGGGTGGTCTCCCTGTGGCTTCGGACTGTGGCGCCTCTCAGCATGGATGACCCCCTACGCACTCAAAAATAGAGGTACCAATATGTACTTAAAAGGGTCCAAAGCTTGTTGCTGGGGGGTTCCTTTCTGAAAGACATTTCTGTATCTTCATGGTCCATTTTTGTAACTTATCAAGCTGTATGAGTTAATAAAGTACAATTAAACCAATTAAAGATGATGAATAAAAGTCAATAAAATAGAGATTATGACAACAATCAAAGATGCTAATAATAAATGAATAATTATTATATAAATATAAGGCCAAACACATATATAATTATACATATAATTATATATGATTATTATGAAAATAATAATTATACTACTGTTTAGAAGTACTGCACATTTTTTTGTACACATTTTTCAATGCTGCGGGTACCCTTAGGGTTGAAATGGTACAAATTTGTACTTTATATTACTTTACTACCTTGTTATTACCCTTTTTCATAGTATATAGGTACTTCTGGCTTCATAAAGACCAATATTGTACTTTTGAGAGAACATTTGTAACAAATGTACGTGCAGGTACAGAAATGTTCCTGTCTCATACTGATATTTCTGAGTGTGTTTAGGTGGTTTTTCCTCACCTGGATCAGTGCTGCCATGTTACTGTATTAGACTTACCTGCTGGGTGCTGTGTGTGTGTGTGTGTGTGTGTGTGTGGGGGGGGGGGGGGGTCTTTTTGTGGGGGTGGGAGGGGCGGGGGCTTCATGGGTTTTTTTTTTTTTATTGTCTTTATTTTTGTTCAGCACTCTGTGTTGCATTTTATTTGTATGAAAAGTGCTGTATAAATAAAGTTTTATTGACTGATTGACTGTAACCTGTCCTAAAAAGCAGATGAGGACATGAGGACAGGGTCAGAGGGACATCAGGTCTCCACCAGGCCGGTTTGATCCGAACCAGTGAAAGTGGGTTAATTAACCTCTGGAGGCCGGTGTGTGTGAAGGCGACACACACCGACTCTGCGGTTCACACACCCAGCAACAGAAAGACTATTGTCTCCCGGCAGCTCCGCTCCGACTTTCCATCGGCGGGGAGGGGGACGCGTTGAGCAAGAGGAAAGGAATGGAGGGAGGGGGGGCCGGAGCGAGGAAACAACTTCCACCGCCCAGCCAAAAAAAAAAAGGATGTGTTCACTGACCCAGATGTCAGGGGAAATTTGAATTGCAGCAACATGTTGCATTTCCTGGAGCTTCGCCGGTCATTACACAGCAGAGCAGATTACACAAACACCTCCCCGCCAGCATCGCCATGGTGACGAGCGATGCATGTTGATGACATCATCAATCATCCAAAACTCAGGATCACTTATTTTCTTCATCACCTTCCCCTCTTCCTCTTTTATTTGTTCGAGGATTTCATGAAATCTTCTTTCAGAGAAGGAGGTTTACTTTGGATCTGACGTGGACGTAACATTTTAACCCTTTACAATCCAGAGTTTTAGTGTCCGAAACCCCCAGATGTCTCATTAAACGGCCGGTTGCCCCTGTGATGCACTTCCTCATGTTTCTAATCCATCATCATCATCACGGATATTTATAGCACTGTCTGGACCTCTGCTGCTCATACAGATGTTTCCACCCCCGCTGCCTCGACCGCGTCCAGAAACTCCCCCAGCTGTGATGCTTCAGGTACGGTTTTTTTGCACCGTGATTGGCACCGGTTTTGGAGCCACGACCCCCAAAGTAACATACGAAGGCAGGGGGCCCCGAGTCCGGTCCTCCAGAGCTACTATGCTGTAATTTTAGAACATTTTCTCCACACGCACCTGACTCAAATACCCGATGACCTCATGCACACGTCACTCAGCTCTGCAGAAGCTGCTGACGAGACGTTCGTGTGATTCAGGTGTGCTGGAGAAGAGATGCAACCAGAATGTGCAGGACTGGACTTGGGCACCCCGGTACGGTGCAAGGTTATAATAGTTTTGGATTTTTCATTAGTTTCAGTTTTTGTTTAGTTTTGACTTTTTGTTTTTCAATTCAGTTAGTTTTAGTTAGTTTTTTGAGCAGGTTTTCTAGTTTTTATTAGTTTTTCTTTTTTGGAAAATGCTAAGTTCTAGTTTAGTTTTTATTAGTTTCAGTCATAGTTTTAGTTTTTGGGGATTTTTTTTCATAAATTATAGGTATTTGTCTGGCGTGGCATTCAAAATCATCAGAAAGTCACTCAAAATAAAGCAAAGTAAATAGATTAAATAGAAGTAGATTTCATATCAACCCCAAAAGCTTATGTATTAAATAAATTCACAAAAACTAAAACTAAGGATGTTTTTGCAATAATTTTAGTTAGTTTTTAAAGACACAATACAGTTTCAGTTAGTTATCATTTTTTGAAAAACTGTAATTTTTTATTTCAGTTAACGAAAATATTTTTTCAATTTTAGTTTTAGTATTTTCGTTAGTTTTAGTTAACTATAATAACCTTGGTACGACGGTGTTCATGCCCCCCGATGACTGAGTGGTTCATTGTGTGATTCATCTCACGTGTCGTCCTGCGTCTGACTTTTTTTTTTCAGACAACTTTTCTTCTGATGACTTATTTTCTGATGAATTTTCCGGTCGATTTTTTTTCTGATGACTTCGTCTGAGGACTTTCTGCCAACTATTTCTGTCGAATTTTGTCTGTTGACTTTTTTCTGACCGCTTTTTTCCTGATTGCTTTTTCTGACAACTATTGCTGATGATTTTCTTCTGTTGGCAACTTTTTTCTAATGATTTTTTCTGCCAAATATTTTTCTGTCGCCTATTTTTTCTGACAACTTTTTCTTGTTACTTTTTCTTCTGACAATTTTTCGCTGATACATGCTGACTTTTGTTCCGACGCCTGACTCTGAGGATGAGGATGACCTAAAATGTGCGGCGTGCATCAGAGCCGTGCGTGATCCTCTGCTTTGGTTGGACACATGGAGCTCAGAGTCCAGCAGAGCCGTGCATGATCCTCCCTGCAGCAGCCAACGAGGATTCCCCTGGAAAGCAGGAAGCTGGACTCACAATCTGTTCACTTCCAAAACAGAAACGCTCGGGTCCCAAATCTGCCAAATGACCATGTTTCTGACTTTCAGAGGGATTTGGCACCAATATACCAACCAGCCAACACTGACGATCAGGCTGCTGCTGGTTTGTGTAGCGGAGCGCCTCGTTTCCCTGTTTACATGTTTATTATCAACTTTAAAACTCAAAAAGAAGCTTTCGTATTGCAAAGTAGAATCTTAAGAGTTGCGCGCTCCGTGATTGGCTGCAGTTCTTGCAGAGCGAACAGAAAAGAGGAGAATTTCCTCCGAAGGTCTGAAGGCCCCACCACCACAGACTTTTAAATTGAATTATCTTCGTTTCATCCTGTAATACGTGCGCTAGCAGCTCTGCTCAGTGTGTGGTTGAGTAATGAAACACACAAGCAGCACTTCACCGCCTCAGGATCAGCGTGGTTTCGCGTCTCCCGACGCAAACGGAGAGAAATAACAGCTGACTGAGTGAATGAAGGCTCGCTGGATCAACGCGGTTTAACAACTTAATGAAAGACTAAATATTCCAGCTCCAGTGTCAGACGGGAGCCTGATGGCCGTCCGCCTCCCCGCCTGCCCTGCAGGAATGACAGCAGGGCTGTAATTCGGTGTCAAATACAGCCCGTGTCTGCAGCTTTAATCTGTCCAAACATCTCCGGCTGTACAGAAATGTTTTCTTTGTGTTCGAGCGCTGCTGAGCGAGGCAAAGTCTGCAGCTCACGCTCACCGCAGCCCCGCCGCTTTCACACCTTTAAAGACGCCTCCGAGGCGGATCGCCGCTTCGGTTTTACTCTGGTTTTAGGCACGACTCTAACACTCCGCATCCATCCCTCCTCCCTGCTGGTTTCCCGCTAGAAGCTACCGAAATAATCTGATCAAAGACCTCAGAGAAAGACTGGGAATAAAAGCCGAAATGTCGATATTTTATCTCAAGATTTTAACTTTTATTTTCTACGTTAGCATCTAGATCTGGTGCATAACACTGAGCCTTCTTCATTGCTGCCCCCACCCTTTGGAACTCGCCCCCCCAAACCCTCTTTACGATAACTCAACCCGCCTTTTTAGATCCACTTTTAATGCGGGAAATGTTTTTATCTCCTTTTTTAACCATTTTATTCGTTGTTTTTCTCCTTTATTTTGTTGGATTTTAAATATATTTTAATCAAATGTTTGTTTTACATTTTATCAGACTGATGTTTCATCCGTCATGTAAAATATCTTTGAGCTTCTGTAAAAGCGCTCTATAAAAAAAATGTATTATTATTATTAAGGATGCACCATATAATCGGCCCCCTATCGGTATCGGCCTATATCGTCCTTAAAACAGAGTATCGGACATCAGCCACCCCACCGATATTTAACCGATATTTAGTCTTAAAAAAAAATCTTCTTCAATCTTCTTTTTTACAGATTTTAAAACTTCTAAAGGCTAGGGGTGGGAAATATCCTGCTTTTTTCATATGCTATCATATTGACATTTAAAAACGCGGTATCAGTCTATTTTACTAACGAAATCTTGTGATATTTATTCGTTCTGCTATGAAATCCCGAGGGAATTCACGAAATATCGTGAGATTTTGTAATAGAACGATGAAATCTTGCGAGATTTTGTTTGTGAAATTGATCGATTCCATGTTTTAAGATATCGTTTTGATATCGGCATATGAAAATATTGCGATACTTCAGTGTATCAATATTTTTTCCCACCCCTATTTTTTAAAGTGTCAGAAACGGATAACAAAACTGCAATTTGGAATGACTGCTTATTTTTTTCAGCTTTAATATCGGTATCGATATCAGTTATTGGCCACATGAGTTTTAAAATATCGGCATATCAGATATCAGCCAAAATACCACTATTGTGCATCCCTACATCAGTGTGTGTTGGAGAACACAAGGAGTGAAGGTGCGTGACAGACTAAAGGGAGTAAAGTGTGTGTGTGTGTGTGTGTGTGTGTGTGTGTGTGTGTGTGTGTCCGTGGAGGTGATGTCATGACTGATCAGGTCACACATCCACACGGAGCCGCTGGCCGAGCAGATGGCCTGCCTTCCAGCGACGTTCACGTCAAAACAAATGTTCGCCGCCGCTCCTCGGGGGCCTCTGATGCAATTCTCCGAGTGAGACGTGAAAATGAGTCCAGATGCTGCAGAGTCCCGAGAGTCCCAGTAAAACCTGGACTTGCCGCTGACGTCATCGGAGTCCAGGAATTATCCGGATCATGACGCGCGCTGAAGGCGCGGCCAGGTCCGTTCACACTTCTCTGCATCTGTAAGTGAAGCGGCGAAAACCAGCGGAGACCATTCATGTCACCATGAAACGATCCCATCTCACCGACGTCGACCCAGAATGCAGCGGGGGTTGTTTCTGGAAACCCGGTCCTGGTCCTGGAGCCGGTCTTCCCACAGCCCGACGCGCTCTCCAAGTCTCAGAACTAATCTGGTAACGCCACAGAACGACGTTTCACAGCCTCCTCACAGAGATTCCTCCATGTTCCCCCCAAACACGGAGCTGTCCACGCGCTCAGAGACGCCCAAGTTTCAAAATTATAATTACATGAAATAAATTATTGCCTTTGAACTGTGGCAGGAAATAATAATTAAAACAAACAAAACTTGCCCAGACAGAGCAACTCTCCTGTGAACAGTGGAAGCAACAGCTGTACGTCTTTTTGAGCGTTACAGAAAACACCTGATTACGGTGATTATCTCAGAATGTTGCTCAATAAAATTTTAGCTGCAGAGCTCCATCATGCTTTTTGGCTCATTTTATTTATTGTGTGTTTGTTTTTAATTTTTTTTTTTTTAACCACAATTTAAAGGGGAATTCAGAATTTTTGACATAGGGTCTCATTTACAAGTGAGCCAGAATACTACTTATCACTGAAGACGGTTTCAACATATCTCATCCCGTTATGCTAGTTCCAGTGGGTCGCCGATGCTAATGCTAGTGCAAGTCAATAGGAATCTGCTAGCCTGTCATTAATAACAATCTTATTCACTCCACAGAACATTTGAGGCAAATCATTTCTAACTTCAGACTATCTGTGTAAATGTTGTGTTAACAGAATACTGTTACAAATGAAACAAACCTGCCTTTCATTGCATTTTGAAACTTTACAAAGTTTCACTTCCTGTATTTGGCAGCAGAGTGATGTCATCTGTTGCTACTGTATGTGCATGAAGGAATCTGATTACACAAATATAAAGTCTAAAATACGGCCACGTCTGAAAGGCATGAGGATATGTCAGATTTTAAAGATGATTTCGAACTTTTTTCATCAAACTAGCTATCAGCATGTCTCTATGAACCGGAATACACTGGCAAAGCTAGTAAGCTGGTAAGAAACTAGTTCCTCAATATGTAATGCAAAATTTGTCATACAAGGCTAGTTTTACTTGTTTAACACACAAGTTTACTAGTTTAACACGGCATTTACACAGATAGTCTTGCTGATTTGCCTCTGATGTTCTGTGGGGTGGATAAGATTGGTTTTAATGACAGGCTAGCAGATTCCTATTGACTTCCACTAGCATTAGCATCACCAACCTTCTGGAACTAGCATAACGGGATGAAATATGTTGAAACCGTTTTCAGTGATAAGCAGTATTCTGGCTCACTTGTAAATGAGGCCCTATGTCAAAAATTCTGAACTTCCCCTTTAAATTCAGTGTGATGATTTTCATAGAATTTTTTATTTCTTATTACTTTTGTCAATGTCAACTTATTTCACTAACAACTGATTTTATTCCTTCTTGAATTGGAGGGAATCAATATCTTGAGCACGACTGTATATATATATATATATATATATATATATATATATATATTTACAAAAAATTATTTAATGCCAAAATGAATACCTTTATTAGGGATACACAAGAACCGTTTTTTAAAACTGATACAGATAACCAGTAAATTTAAGCTCTGAAAAGCCGATACTGGTAACACACACACAAACTTAATTATACCAAATCAAAAATTTTTACTGTATGGGGGGGCTGAGGGGGTGTAGAAGCAGTTTTGGGTCTCCCCTGTGAAGCAGCAACTTTCTTTCCCCAATCGCAATATCTCAGCGAGAAAAGCTCAAAAGTGGGATTTTCTACTTCTGCATGTCCGATCTTAAAAATTCCAACTTTATGGCGTGTAAGTTATCGGGGAAAGTCGTCATGATATCATTGTCATTGCAAATAGCAGTTTTGCCAAACAGCTTTAAAAAAAGAGGAGTGGAAAAATATCGATACATTGAAATATCGTGATATTTTCATATGCGATATCAAATTGACATTTAAAAACGCGGTATTGATTAACTTTACTTACTAAATCTCGCGAGATTTTATCGTTCTGTTACAAAATCTCACGATACTTTGTAAATTCTCGCGAGATTTTGTAACACAACAATGAAATATTGCAAGATTTTGTTAGTAAAATAGATTGATACCAAGTTTTTAAATGTTGATATATAAGCATAAGAAAATATCCCAATATTCCAGTGTATCGATATTTCTTCCCACCGTTAGTCTTTATAAGTTTTAATATCTTTATTAAATATAAGTTTTTGAAAAATAGGTATGGGAAAAAATATCGATACCTTGAAATATTGTTATATTTCCATATGCCGGTATCAAGATATCGGCATAACTACTTTCTACAAAATCTCTGAGATTTCATTGTGCGGTTACAAAAACTCAAGATATTTTGTGAATTCTCGCGAGATTTCGTAACAGAACGATGAAATATCGCAAGATTTTGTTAGTAAAATAGATGCATACCGCATTTTCAAATGTTATTATATCAGCATATGAAAATATTGTGAATTTTTTGTGAATTCGTGAGATTTTGTAACAAAACAATGAAATATCGCAAGATTTCATTAGAAAATTGATCGATACCATGTTTTTATATGTTAATATGATATCAGTATATGCAAATATCGTAAAATTTTCATGAATTCTCGCAAGATTTTGTAACAGAACGATGAAATATCCAAGATTTCGTTAGTAAAATAGATGGATACCGCATTTTTGAATGTTATGATATCAGCATATGAAAATATCGTGAAATTTTTGTGAATTCTTATGAGATTTTGTAACAGAACGATGAAATATCGCAAGATTTTGTTAGTAAAATAGATGGATACCATGTTTTTAAATGTGAATATGATATCAGCATATGAAAATATGGCTATATTTCAGTGTATCAATATTTTTTCCCACCCTTAGTCTTTAGAAGTTGCAAAGTCTGTAAAAAATGAAGTTATTTATTTTCTTTTTAGACTTTAGAAACAGCTGGCTGATTGGTTAAATATCGGTTAAATATCGGTGGGGTGGCCGATGCTTGTTACTCAGTTTTAAGGCCGATACCGATAGGGGGCCGATTATCTCGTGCATCCCTACTCATGGCGTCAGCTCGCTGAACAGTCAGCTGATTGCAGCCGGTCTGGTGAAGCTCCGCTGATGAGCTGAGGGAAATCAGCCGCTCTTGTTCCTGCTGGAGGCAGCAGAAGGTCTTCAGGTCTTCAGAGGATCTGGGACCAGGTCTTCAGAGGATCTGGGACCAGTTCTGGGCGAGCGAGCTCAGGTCGGCTCCACCGGGGTTTCATGGACAGGTGAACTCTGGGAATGACGCGACCCCGGCGGCAGCTTCATCCCCTGGACACGGTGAACTTTCCCGACCGCGCTGCCGTCTCTCTAACTCGTTCGGACAGTCTCTGGGGGGGGACGGGGTGGTGCTTTCCCATGCTTTCTTTCCATTAAAGGTTATGTTTTATGGAGCGGGCTGGCATCAGAACGCGGAGGTTTTCAAAGGTCAGGGCCTGAAAGCTGATATGACAGAAAGGAATGAAACATCGGCTCATTCTCACGGAGGCGCAGCCTTTAAAAACACACGAAGAGACGGTCTCCAATTCAGAGCGGAATAATTTTACACGCTGGAACAAACTCACTTCGGGCTGTTAGAACGTATTTGAGGCTAATCTCCTCCTCACACACTCCTAATCTTGCAGGAGGTACACCTTCTACCGCGGGGCTTCCTGCAACACTTCCAGAGCTGATAGGCCGAACAATGCAGCGGCGAGGTGAACACACACGTACGTATAAACACAGCAGCAGATTAAAGCGCGCCAACAACGCCAGCAGCAGGCGCGGGAACGTATCAGAGGACCCACCTGCTTCCCCGTCCTCCTCCATGCCCAACGGCCCGGGCTGAGGGGTCTCCCCGTTCTTCAGGCAGTTGTGGATGTAGGTGGCCTTCCAGCGGGCGTACTTTCTGTGCTGGATGTTCTGGGAGGGGACAGATGCATGAAGACGCGTTACTGCGGCTGGAAGCTGCTTCAAAGCAGCGCTTTTCAAACGTGTCAGCCACGACCCCCCCAAAATAACGGGTCATCCTCTTCATGTGAGGCTGCGTGTTTTTCTAATTTCTAGTAAAATTATCTCATCACACTCAAAATAAGACAAAATTACAACATAATGCAACATTTCAGTGAAATGTAGGATCTTGTTTGAAGAAAATGCAACTTATTTAAAGAAATTTTATCAAGAAAATGTTGCTTGTTACATTTGCAGAAAAAAAAAAATCTTGGCCACTCTTTAAGGAATAGTACACACACAGAATGATGCACTTTTTTTAATATCTCAAATGCAACTTTCATATAATGGAGTTCACCGGCGACTGAACCAAAAAGGTCCATAAAAGTCCACAAAAACTTGTCAGTTTTCCTCCATACTGCTCGTCCAATGTGATCCAAGTGTCCTGAATTTACTGGAAACATCATCATTTAGCATCGTATTTCCACTGATGTCTGATGTCTCAGGAGAATCTGGAAAAACTAGTCCATCATCATCTTCAGTCGGCTTGACTACTGTAACAGCGTCTTTACTGGTCTACCTAAAAAACCAGTTAAACAGCTGCAGCTCATTCAGAACTCTGCTGCCCGAGTTCTCACAAAGACCAGAAAAGTGGACCACATCAGTCCAGTTCTGAGGTCTTTACACTGGCTGCGGGTCCATCAGAGAATAGACTTTAAAGTTCTGCTGCTGGTCTATAAAGCTCTGAATGGTTTAGGCCCAAAATACATCAGTGACCTCTGACCCAGTATGAACCTACTAGACCCCTCAGGTCATCTGGATCCGGTCTTTTATCAGTTCCCAGAGTCAGAACCAGACATGGATCCGGTCTTTTATCAGTTCCAGAGTCAGAACCAGACATGGATCCGGTCTTTTATCAGTTCCAGAGTCAGAACCAGACCTGGATCCGGTCTTTTATCAGTTCCCAGAGTCAGAACCAGACCTGGATCCGGTCTTTTATCAGTTCCAGAGTCAGAACCAGACCTGGATCCGGTCATTCATCAGTTCCAGAGTCAGAACCAGACCTGGATCCGGTCTTTCATCAGTTCCAGAGTCAGAACCAGACCTGGATCCGGTCTTTTATCAGTTCCAGAGTCAGAACCAGACCTGGATCCGGTCATTCATCAGTTCCAGAGTCAGAACCAGACCTGGATCCGGTCTTTTATCAGTTCCAGAGTCAGAACCAGACCTGGATCCGGTCATTCATCAGTTCCAGAGTCAGAACCAGACCTGGATCCGGTCTTTCATCAGTTCCAGAGTCAGAACCAGACCTGGATCCGTCTTTTATCAGTTCCAGAGTCAGAACCAGACCTGGATCCGGTCTTTTATCAGTTCCAGAGTCAGAACCAGACCTGGATCCGGTCATTCATCAGTTCCAGAGTCAGAACCAGACCTGGATCCGGTCATTCATCAGTTCCAGAGTCAGAACCAGACCTGGATCCGGTCATTCATCAGTTCCAGAGTCAGAACCAGACCTGGATCCGGTCTTTCATCAGTTCCAGAGTCAGAACCAGACCTGGATCCGGTCTTTCATCAGTTCCAGAGTCAGAACCAGACCTGAATCCGGTCATTCATCAGTTCCAGAGTCAGAACCAGACCTGGATCCGGTCATTCATCAGTTCCAGAGTCAGAACCAGACCTGGATCCGGTCATTCATCAGTTCCAGAGTCAGAACCAGACCTGGATCCGGTCTTTCATCAGTTCCAGAGTCAGAACCAGACCTGGATCCGGTCATTCATCAGTTCCAGAGTCAGAACCAGACCTGGATCCGGTCTTTCATCAGTTCCAGAGTCAGAACCAGACCTGGATCCGGTCATTCATCAGTTCCAGAGTCAGAACCAGACCTGGATCCGGTCTTTCATCAGTTCCAGAGTCAGAACCAGACCTGGATCCGGTCATTCATCAGTTCCAGAGCCAGAACTAGACCTGGATCCGGTCTTTCATCAGTTCCAGAGTCAGAACCAGACCTGGATCCGGTCATTCATCAGTTCCAGAGCCAGAACTAGACCTGGATCCGGTCATTCATCAGTTCCAGAGTCAGAACCAGACCTGGATCCGGTCTTTCATCAGTTCCAGAGTCAGAACCAGACCTGGATCCGGTCTTTCATCAGTTCCAGAGTCAGAACCAGACCTGGATCAGCTGCGTTCAGCTTCTATGCTCCACATGTCTGGAACAAACTCCCAGAAAGTCTCAGATCAGCTGAAACAGTTTATTTAAATCCAGGTTGAAGACCCACCTGTTCTCAGCTGCATTTACAGAGATTTTACTCATAAGTTAAAATCCACACGGCTCAAGATTCTCTCTTTTTAATCTTAAATGTTTTTAATGTCATCTTAAATCATGCTTCTACTTTTTTGTTCTTTTTTTTGCCTCTTTTGCACCTCGCTGTAATGCTTATAATGTTTTATGCAAAGCACTTGTACAGGACCACGACGCACGTCCATGCGAGTTCAAGACGCTATGGAAGCCGCGACAGACGAGATCACGAGCTCTCTTTCTTTTTTGTTTTAAATCAATATCCAACCCCTTTTGTGTTTGTCTGCAGCTCTGTCGCTCTTATCACAATGTAAACGGAACATTTCTTCTTCTATGCTTGCATTATCGGCAGAGTAGACGCTGAACGTCACGGCTTCTGTAGCGTCGTGAACTCACATGGACGCATCGGGGAAGTACGATGTTCTGCTGTAACCTGCTGTAAACATCAGACGAGTGCACGCAGCTTCCGGGTCGCAGCATTACTCGCACCAATCAATCGCTCTCATTGATCAGTCTCACCTATTACTCGTTCTTACTGCGGTAGTAAAAGTGATTGACGAGCCAGTAGACAAATTAAAAAGTGAAGGAATGCAGAGATGATTGGAGGATGTTTTTCAGCCCCATTACTTTTACAACTGATGTATAATAATATTTATATATTTAAAGCTTTTAATTAATCATAGCGTATTGGAGTAGTGAAACCAATTTTACCGAATATTGCAAAAAAATGAAGCATCTTCTGTAACACCTTTAAAATAAGTAAAAAAAAAAAAAGTTTTATTTTTTTATTGTAATAAGCAAAAATATTCTGCCAATGAAACAAGTAAAGATTTCTTGAAATAAGATGCATTTGTCTTAAAATAAGATCTTATATCTCACTGAAATGTTTCTGTTTAGGTAATTTTGTCTTATTTTGAATGTGATGCACCACAGATAGCAGCAAGGCAGCACGCAGCATCGCCAACGTCCGTAAACAGGGTTGCTGCTGGATGTTGTGGCATTTTCCTTCAGAATCAGCTCTCCTGCTCAGCCGTGCGGATCCAGATGGATCAGAACAACCACTAATCATGATTCTACCACCTCCACACTTCTATGCTGGAAATCGATGATCTATTTTAGCCCGTAAAATGATTTTTCCTCCTCCAGCTGCCTCCTGCTCGTCCCGCCTCACGGATCACGGAGAGGTCTGCAGCTGCGTGACCATCACCTCCGTTTCCAACCTTCAACATGTGAAGATCAGATGTGTGCTGGTGGGTTTCAGTCATCCGGAAATGACCGACCTCGACTTCAACATCTCTGGTTTCGGCCGCTTCTCTGCTTTTATGGATCTTTTCTCTCTGGGCCGAGAATTCAGAAGCTTTTCCAAACTAAAGCAGCAGGGAAGTCCTTTCCCGTGCTCGCAGGACTCGGCCACAAACACTCCGGCGTCTTCACGGGCCAGGAGGATGTTTGAAATGTGGAAAGAGCTGGAGGGCAACGTGGCGCTGATAAGAGAGAATGGAGAAGTCCCTGCTTCAGCCAGATAAGTGCCAGGCTCTCGGGAACAATGCGGGGCAGAGAAGAGCCGTGTTTGTTTGGCCTTGGTCCCAGACTGGTTGAACTTACTCATTTCCAGTTGGAGGAACAATACGGACGATATCTCAGCTGAGTCAGAAGACGCGTGGAGAAAGCAGGCCACGCTGGACCGATCGGGCCAACGGAAAGCCGACTTCTGGCCGCAGACGGAGACGGCAGCTGTTCCGGGCTGAGAGCGAGTCGGTCTGAAGGTCCGGCTGCAGGACACTGGTTTCAGGAGATCTTTGGATGATCCCGGAGAGAAAGGTGAACACATTCATCCTCTGGAAGCAGTTCCAGCCTCATCTAGACTCGGGTCCTTATCTTGGACCAGTTCTTTGTCTTTCAACAGCCTCAGAGGCAGGAAAACTGGCTCCAGAGAGGGATCAGAATATGATATCTTTCCAGAGATAAAAAAACAAACAAAAAATAGATACAGAACATTTAATGAAGGAAAAGAACAATGTGGTGCGAAAGTTCCAATTAACTTCCCATTAAAAAAAGGCTAAACTCACAACAGTACCTGAAACAACAAACTGAAAGAAGTAATAATAAATAATGTGCTAAATTCTAATTTTGTAAAAGTAGATATCGCTTTTGATTTGTGGTTAAAAAGAATCATTTAAAAAAAAAAGGTTTCGTTGTGAAATTTCTGGCTGTACAGGGGTGTTTCGGAGCGGCTTACGTCGATTTGAAATGCGGCGTGAGTGATGTGTGAATGCGCAGCAACTTTAGCTCGACCTAAATCCCAGATACTCCACCTTTTTGAACTAAACAGGTACCCGTAGGCAGCTGTGCTGTTGGGATATCCTTCTTATTGGCACTGTTATTACAATAACAGGGTTACGGCCTAACTGGAACGTTTAGTATCATCTTGTGTTTGCTAGCTACCGATGTATTTTTAATGTTAACATCAACGCAGCGTTCACAAACACTGGACGAATTACCAACAAGGGCGAGCAGGCTCAGCGTTAACGCTCATGTTTACTACTCACCGCTACCTGCTAGCCGATAATATTTGCGTATGGTCCGAACTCCTTTTTTTACCTTAATTTTTTATTTTTTTTTTTTTTTTTCCCCCCCCCTTTTTCTCCCCCCTCCCCCCCCACCCTTTCCCTTCTTTTTTTTCCATAAATATTTCGCGGTCCAACCGAATCAATCTGCGTCTTGCTCTGGTTTGTCTGGAAATCCGCCGACAGTACATGATAACATTGTTCTCCACACGCAACCGTGTCTCGTCTTCAACACACCATCATTCACGTGTGTTTTGTTTACAACACAGCCACGCTTTACAGCTGGGACGCGTCTACTTCTGCCTGGTTGCCATGGATACACAACGCTCCAGTCTGTAGAGCGACTGCTGGGCGCGGTGAATAAAAGCAGACGTGAAACGGAGCCGTATTCGTTAAAGATGGAAACATTGTAACCTTTTCACTGCTGCTGCAGCGCTTGGCTCCGCCCACATATTCCTGGCTCCGCCCACATATGTCTGAAAACGACCTCAGTCTGAAGCCGGAGGAGCTGTGATGCAAAGCGTGCGGACAAAACCACGGAGGGAATCTGTAAAATGATGTTAGTGGATAGTAGGGCTGGGAAAAAATATCGATACACTAAAATATCGCAATATTTTCATATGCTGATATCATATCGATATTTAAAAATGTGGTATTGATCTATTTTACTAATGAAATCTCGCGAAATTTCACTGTTATCTTTGGTAAAATAGATCAATATCGCATTTTTGAATATCTATATGAAATCTGCGATATCTTAGTGTATCGATATTTTTTCCCAGCCCTAGTGGATATGTTTCCCAGAAATGTCATCGATGGGAAATGTTTCCCAGATCTGATGAATTTACTCGCAGCAGTCTAACAGTTTCCCTCACAGCGCACCATCACCAGGTCATTAAAACATGAGAAGAGAAAGCAGGAGCTGCTAAACAAGTTAGCCACAGCAGCTAGCGTTGCCATGACAACAGACCGCTTTAACGGCAGAGAGCTATCTCACCATCATGTACCACCACTGCGACCTTCTCACAGAGAAGATGATTGAGGCTGCAGAGCAGTCGGAGTTTAAATAAATCTGTATATGTAATCATTTTTTAACATTTCTTCATGATTAAATTGATAACTGATCATGAATTCTCCCGACGATCAATCAAAAAGATGATCACCTGAGTGTGAACGGCGTGTGCAGATTAATGGCAGGATGATTGCCGCAGCAGTAGTAACGAGTTCGCCATTCAACACAACAACCGTCTTTCATGCAGAGCGGCATCAACCCCCTCCCCCCTCACTGGGGGGGTTTCTATCGTTTAAAAAGAATCAAATGAAGTCGGCTGCATCCTCTAACAAGATGTTTTCTCTTTGTTGTTGTTGTTTACTCTCACTTTCAGGCGTCCTGCTGGGCTTTTATCTTACCTCCTCCGACAGCTCCCCGAACACAGACAAGACGTCCAGCAGCAGACTGGCCGTGTAGAAAGACTTGATCATGTTCCTGAAGGCAGAGACGCCGGGAACGAGGGATGAAACAGGGCGGAGGAGAAGGTGAAGAGGAGAGAAAAAGATCAGTTTCTCAAATAAATGCCACACACACACAAAATATGACAGATTCTGGGGTCTGAAACGGTGAAAACAGAAATGAATTTTATTTCCAGTCCCCACAAGTTTGTTCCTTCCTGGTGAAACTGGTCACTCATATCTAACCAGCCAATCACACGGCAGCATTTAGTCAGGTGGACATGGTGAAGACGATTTTCTCAAGTTCAAACTGAGCATCAGAAATATGAGAACAGGTTCAAACCAAAGTATGAGAACCATGTCTGAGAGATTCTCATCACGATGAGGTAACGGGAGATTCTCACACAATGAGGTGAAGGGAGATCCACAAATGAGGTGGAACGGGAGATCTCACACGATGAGGTGGAACGGGAGATTCTCATCACGATGAGGTGGAACGGGAGATTCTCATCACGATGAGGTGGAACGGGAGATTCTCATCCCGATAGATGGAACGGGAGATTCTCATCACGATGAGGTGGAACGGAAGATTCTCATCACGATGAGGTGGAACGGAAGATTCTCATCACTGATGAGGTGGAACGGGAGATTCTCATCACGATGAGGTGGAACGGGAGATTCTCATCACGATGAGGTGGAACGGAAGATTCTCATCACGATGAGGTGGAACGGAAGATTCTCATAACTGATGAGGTGGAACGGGAGATTCTCATCACAATGAGGTGGAACGGGAGATTCTCATCACAATGAGGTGGAACGGGAGATTCTCATCACAATGAGGTGGAACGGGAGATTCTCATTACAATGAGGTGGAACGGGAGATTCTCATCACAATGAGGTGGAACGAGAGATTCTCATCACGGTGAGGTGGAACGGGAGATTCTCATCACGACGAGGTGGATTGGGAGATTCTCATCACGATGAGGTGGAACGGGAGATTCTCATCACTGATGAGGTGGAACGGGAGATTCTCATCACTGATGAGGTGGAACGGGAGATTTTCATCACCATGAGGTGGAATGAGAGATTCTCATCCCCATGAGGTGGAACGGGAGATTCTCATCACGGTGAGGTGGAACGGGAGATTCTCATCACGACGAGGTGGATTGGGAGATTCTCATCACCATGAGGTGGAACGGGAGATTCTCATCACTGATGAGGTGGAACGGGAGATTCTCATCACTGATGAGGTGGAACGGGAGATTCTCATCACCATGAGGTGGAATGAGAGATTCTCATCACCATGAGGTGGAACGGGAGATTCTCATCACGACGAGGTGGAACGGGAGATTCTCATCACGACGAGGTGGAACGGGAGATTCTCATCACAATGAGGTGGAACGGGAGATTCTCATCACGATGAGGTGGAACGGGAGATTCTCATCACTGATGAGGTGGAACGGGAGATTTTCATCACCATGAGGTGGAATGAGAGATTCTCATCACGACGAGGTGGAACGGGAGATTCTCATCACGACGAGGTGGAACGGGAGATTCTCATCACGACGAGGTGGAACGGGAGATTCTCATCACGATGAGGTGGAACGGGAGATTTTCATCACTGATGAGGTGGAACGGGAGATTCTCATCACCATGAGGTGGAATGAAAGATTCTCATCACGATGAGGTGGAACGGGAGATTCTCATCACGACGAGGTGGAACGGGAGATTCTCATCACGACGAGGTGGAACGGGAGATTCTCATCACAACGAGGTGGAACGGGAGATTCTCATCACTGATGAGGTGGAACGGGAGATTCTCATCACGCCGAGGTGGAACGGGAGATTCTCATCACGATGAGGTGGAACGGGAGATTCTCATCACGAGGAGGTGGAATGGGAGATTCTCATCACGACGAGGTGGAACGGGAGATTCTCATCACGATGAGGTGGAATGAGAGATTCTCATCACGATGAGGTGGAACAGGAAATTCTCATCACCATGAGGTGGAATGAGAGATTCTCATCACGATGAGGTGGAACGGGAGATTCTCATCACGATGAGGTGGAACGGGAGATTCTCATCACGATGAGGTGGAACGGGAGATTCTCATCACGATGAGGTGGAACGGGAGATTCTCATCACGATGAGGTGGAACGGGAGATTCTCATCATGATGTGGTGGAACGGGAGATTCTCATCACGATGAGGTGGAACGGGAGATTCTCATCACGATGTGGTGGAACGGGAGATTCTCATCACGATGAGGTGGAACGGGAGATTCTCATCACCGATGAGGTGGAACGGGAGATTCTCATCACGATGAGGTGGAACGGGAGATTCTCATCACCATGAGGTGGAACGGGATTCGTGATCAAATTTGTCTAACCTAACAGTGAATATCTCTCTTTCTTTGATAAGAAAAATGACAAATGACCTGCCTGAAATCGCCGTGTTAGAGCATCTCATCCTCTTTGCCGTTATACCTCACCTGACATGCAGGTCCATCTCACGTTAATGCTCAGTACTGTCTACATAAAGAGGAACAAACCTTAACCTGAGATGTAGAAGTACCTTCTATACCCGAAGGGTTCTGGCTGTAGTAGTTTGTAATACTTAGAAGAGTCCACCATGCAGGTCAGGACCAGACAGGCTTCGGTGGGTCGGAGCTCCATTAGCAGGACGTGCACATAAAAGTCTTGTTTCTTCAGATGGAATCAAAGCAGAAGCTCTCGTCAGGCTTTGGAAGCAAACAAGCTACAAGCTGTTTAATTTGGAGACTGAGCTGTCTCAGAGTAATGTGTTCTGTCAGCGACGTCAACCATCGAACTGAAGCGCCACGAGGAGCTCTGGCTCCTTCAGAAGTGCTGCAAAGCCGGGCTTTTACGCTCGCATTTGCATGACATCAAAGTGGCAGTCCAGGCTAAATGTGACAGCTGAAAGGAGGAACGAGCTGCTGCGTACAGCCGGTGACTGCAGGCTGCATGCCGACGTGCAGACACAACTATCACATCAGACACGCTCGTTCGAGTGCGTATCAGCACCGAGATCCCGCAGACGCTTCAAAAACATCTTCCAGACTGATTTACATCAATCTAATAATATCTACTGATCTCTGAGACTAGAAAAATACATGTTTATCGTCATCTTTACACGGGAAAATGAGGAGTTTTGGTTTTTTAAAGGATTAAAGATCCATTCAGTCAGGATTTATTTCTCTCCAGCAGCTGTTTCCAGACCATGGAAAGATGCAATTCCTCAAAGACTCAAAGTGAAGTTTATATTGTGCAAAACTGCCCTGATTACAGTTTTGCTCACAGTAGGGCTGTCAAGGAATATTCTAAATCTGAATATGTATTCTAATATCAATAAAAAATCAGAGATTCGGATGTGAAAATTAATATTCGAATATTAAATAAACATTTTTTCTTCCCAACATGGAGGAAATGTGGAAGGACGTCACATTCCTGGTTGTTGGAACATCAGAGGAAAACTTTAATGTGGTAATAAGTTTATTTCAGGAAGATTTCTGCCGTCTGTGACTAAAGTGGACGGTGCTGCTCAGTCCACTGATGTCAGCGTGTTCGTATCGGGGAGGAATATCGGCCAATCAGAGCAGAGGAGGAATAACTTGCTGCCACGGTGGAGAAAACACTGGATTTAATCCCCAACAACAAAAACACGGTAAATTATGGTGAACACTCATTAATCTGACACTTTATTTCACGTATCTATGCTCCCGAACATGACGCACCGCGTAACGTTCTCATGCTAGCTGATGCTAACAGAGACAGCTGTGGTTCATGCTAGCTAATGCTAACGGAGACAGCTGTGGTGTTGCTGAGAGTTAATGACTTATCTGGGAGATATTGTTAAATAGCCTTTAGTTTCATCTGCAGGACACGTGAAGCTACGTGGTCTGTACAGTCCTGAAACAATACCAAAAGCCAAATATGGGAGAAAATACAAAAGTAATGACCTCTGAAAGGGTTTGACTTTTTAAACTTTGATAAGTAATCATGAGATGTGCGTGTTATTCCAGTGTGGCTTGTTATTAAAGCCAGTTTCCGGAGATAAATAATAGTTTACATTAATGTTCAGATGTTAAAAAATAAAAATAAAAAGTCAGAATATTTTAGAGATCTCTGGATAACATGATCTTAGACGACTGTCTAACGTTGGAAATCCAGATATTCACGCTGCTTTCCATGCTGGCAGATACGAGGTCATTGGGACTCGTTACCCAGGCAACGGCGGCGCCGCAAGATGGCGACACACACAAAACGCTCGTCGGATTAGTCTGTACAAGTAGTTATGTCTTACATTAGTTTTTCCTCCTGTTGGCACATTGCTCAAATGGATATTCGAATTTATTCGAATTCGATGTTCGAGCAAATATTCGAACGTCACTTCGGAGCGATTGGAACCGCCCTCGCTCTCGGTTAATATGTATTTACCATCAGTTCAGCGACCTGTAGATCCTGCATGCTGAGATAACGATGCTGTTGTTATAAACTCCTTCGGCTCACCTGCTCTGTGCATCAAACATGGCGAGTTAAAAGTCTGCTCTCAAAGTTTTACAGATTTTCTTGCATGTGCAGTCGAACAGGTTCTCAGTATTATTGGGATTTTACATAATATGACAGAAAGGTTGTGAAATATTCGTCACTGAAGTGGAATGAGACGACAGCGTTGGTCGTTCAAAGCTTGACATGACGAAGCATCACTGCGGGAGTAAAAACTCTTAGATGAACCTCCTCCTCCGATTTATGCACAAACGTGGACCTGACTTGGTGAAGACGTTCCTGCATCCCAGTCAGCATCAGAACCTTTAATCCCAGTCAAGGTCTAGAACCTTTAATCCGAGTCAGCATCTAGAACCTTTAATCCCAGTCAGCAATGGAACCTTTAATTCAAGTCAGCATCAGAACCTTTAATCCCAGTCAGCATCAGAACCTTTAATCCCAGTCAGCATCAGAACCTTTAATCCCAGTCAGCGTCAGAACCTTTAATCCCAGTCAGCATCAGAACCTTTAATCCCAGTCAGCATAAGGACCTTTAATCCCAGTCAACATCAGAACCTTTAATCCCAGCCAGCATCAGAGCCTTTAATCCCAGTCAGCATAAGGACATTTAATCCCAGTCAGCATCAGAACATTTAATCCCAGTCAGCATCAGAGCCTTTAATCCCAGTCAGCATCAGAGCCTTTAATCCCAGTCAAGGTCTAGAACCTTTAATCCCAGTCAGCATCGAGAACCTTTAATCCCAGTCAGCATAAGGACCTTTAATCCCAGCCAGCATCAGAACCTTTAATCCCAGCCAGCATCAGAACCTTTAATCCCAGTCAGCATCTATAACCTTTAATCCTAGTCAGCATCAGAACATTTAATCCCAGTCAGCATCAGAGCCTTTAATCCCAGTCAGCATCAGAGCCTTTAATCCCAGTCAGCATCAGAGCCTTTAATCCCAGTCAAGGTCTAGAACCTTTAATCCCAGTCAGCATCTAGAACCTTTAATCCCAGTCAGCATTGGAACCTTTAATCCCAGTCAGCATCAGAACATTTAATCCCAGTTAACATCAGAACCTTTAATCCCAGTCAGCATGTAGAACCTTTAATCCCAGTCAGCATCAGAACCTTTAATCCCAGTCAGCATGTAGAACCTTTAATCCCAGCCAGCATCAGAACCTTTAATCCCAGTCAGCATCTAGAACCTCTAATCCCAATCAGCATTGGAACCTTTAATCCCAGTCAGCATCAGAACCTTTAATCCCAGTCAAGGTCTAGAACCTTTAATCCCAGTCAGCATCTAGAACCTTTAATCCCAATCAGCATTGGAACCTTTAATCCCAGTCAGCATTGGAACCTTTAATCACAGTCAGCATTAGAACCTTTAATCCCAGTCAAGGTCTAGAACCTTTAATCCGAGTCAGCATCTAGAACCTTTAATCCCAGTCAGCATTGGAACCTTTAATTCAAGTCAGCATCAGAACCTTTAATCCCAGTCAGCATCAGAACCTTCAATCCCAGTCAGCGTCAGAACCTTTAATCCCAGTCAGCATCAGAACCTTTAATCCGAGTCAGCATAAGGACCTTTAATCCCAGTCAGCATCAGAACCTTTAATCCCAGCCAGCATCAGAACCTTTAATCCCAGCCAGCATCAGAACCTTTAATCCCAGTCAGCATCTATAACCTTTAATCCTAGTCAGCATCAGAACATTTAATCCCAGTCAGCATCAGAGCCTTTAATCCCAGTCAGCATCAGAGCCTTTAATCCCAGTCAGCATCAGAATCTTTAATCCCAGTCAGCATCAGAACCTTTAATCCCAGTGAGCATCAGAACCTTTAATCCCAGTCAGCATCTAGAACCTTTAATCCCAGTCAGCATATAGAACCTTTAATCCCAGTCAGCATTGGAACCTTTAATCCCAGTCAGCATCAGAACAATTAATCCCAGTTAACATCAGAACCTTTAATCCCAGTCAGCATGTAGAACCTTTAATCCCAGTCAGCATCAGAACCTTTAATCCCAGTCAGCATCAGAACCTTTAATCCCAGTCAGCATCCAGAACCTTTAATCCCAGTCAGCATCAGAACCTTTAATCCCAGTCAGCATCAGAACCTTTAATCCCAGTCAAGGTCAAGAACCTTTAATCCCAGTCAGCATCTAGAACCTTCAATCCCAATCAGCATTGGAACCTTCAATCCCAATCAGCATTGGAACCTTCAATCCCAGCCAGCATCAGAACCTTAAATCCCAGTCAGCATCAGAGCCTTTAATCCCAGCCAGCATCAGAACCTTGAATCCCAGTCAGCATCAGAGCCTTTAATCCTAGTCAGCATCAGAGCCTTTAATCCTAGTTAGCATCAGAACCTTTAATCTCAGTCAGCATCAGAACCTTTAATCCCAGTCAGCATCTAGAACCTTTAATCCCAGTCAGCATCAGAACCTTTAATCCCAGTCAGCATCAGAACCTTTAATCCCAGTCAGCATCAGAACCTTTAATCCCAGTCAGCATCTAGAACCTTTAATCCCAGTCAGCATCAGAACCTTTAATCCCAGTCAGCATCTAGAACCTTTAATCCCAGTCAGCATCAGAACCTTTAATCCCAGTCAGCATCTAGAACCTTTAATCCCAGTCAGCATCAGAACCTATAATCCCAGTCAGCAAGGGCGATACAACCTTACAGTTGTCTGCATAGATCGGTATCAGTTAATATCTGAAATTAAGCGTAGGACAATATCGGTATATCAGATATCGGTCAAACAGCCAGTGTAAAACTTCCCGAACATTTAGCATATTCAAAGCAGCAGCTTGTTGGAGCCAATCAGATTAAATTCCAGGAAAGATGCCAGAGGAGGAGAGCTGCTCTGCGAGGAGCCGTGCACACTGCTGCCACGAAACACCAACATGCATGTGGATGCAGTGACACGCCTGTTAACACGGGGCCTCCGAACATGTGCTCGGAGGTTACGGGGCTTTGCATGAGTCACCGCCTGTTGCTACGACACAAACGGTTGAGCCAAGCTGTCAGCGTTTCAGCTGAAAGCAAAGCAACTGTTCATAATTTCATTTCTGGCGTTTTTTCCTGTCGTTACTTTATTTAATTTTTAAAAGTTTCTTTTTGATGGACTTTTTGATGCTCCCTCTGCATCCCGCTGTAATGATTTAACGTTTTATGAAAAGCACTTTGAATCTATTTGTGTGAAATGTTAAAATAAACTTGCCTTTCCTTTAGTTAGCGTTGGCCAAATGTGTCTGTGTGACTGAAATTATGGTTTGAAGTCAAGAAGCTTCGTGTTTACCTCATTCCTCTGACTGCCAGCGGACTTTTGTGGAGGAACAAATTGAGGCTGAAAACAGCTTTCACCTGCAGGGTATAATCTGCCTGCAGCTCCGGGGAGAGGAAATAAAATTGACTGGTCTGTCAGCTTCATAATGAAGGTGGATAAAATGAAAATCTGTTTTCCTCACTTGTGGAATCGTCCTGCTCTGTCCTCATTATCAGCGTAAAGGAACATTTTTAAGGCGTAGTTTTCGGTGTGGGCGTTGCCGACCACCTCCTGACTGATGGACTCGTTGTCACTCAGCTCCTTCTTCATCTGCAAAACACAAAAGCAGAGACCAAAGAGTTCAAATAAGCAGATTAATTCACATCACATGACACAATCGAAATGAATTCACTGATGTTGATGCTTCCATCAGCTTTCCTTCACAAGTTACACAAATGACCTCAAGCTGAAGCGCATCTGGGTTCTGCAGCAGAACAATGATCCAGAACACACCAGCAAGTCCACCTCTGAATGGCTTATTACTAATAAAAATTAGGGATGCACGATATTGGAATTTTGGCCGATATCCGATTTGCAGATATTTTTAAACTCATGTGGCTGGTAACTAATACCGATGCCGATATTAAAGCTTAAAAAAAATAGGCAATCATTGCAAATGGCAGTTTTGTTTCCCGTTTCTGACACTTTGAAAATAGGGGTGGGAAAAAATATCGATACACTGAAATATCGTGATATTTTCATATGCCTATATCAAATTGACATTCAAAAATGCAGTATCGATCTATTTTATTTACAAAATCTTGTTAAAAACTTGCGTTATTTTGTGAATCCTTGCGAGATTGCGTTAGTAAAACAGATCAATATCGCGTTTTTAAATGTCAAAATGATATCAGCATATGAAAATGTCGCAAAATTTTTGTGAATTCTCATGAGATTTCATAATGGAAAGATTAAATATTGAAAGATTTCATTAGTAAAATGGCCCGATACCGCGTTTTTTACTGTCAATATGATATAAGCATATGAAAATATCGCGATATTTCAGTGTATCGATATTTTTTCCCACCCCTGGTCTTTAGAAGTTTAAAAGTCTGTAAAAAAAAGATGTTTTAGAAGAAGAAAAAGTTTATTTTTTTTTAGACTTTAGAAACAGCGGGCTGATCGGTTAAATATCGGTGAGGTGTTCCATGTCATTTTCAGTTTTAAGGCCGATATAGGCCGATACCGATAGGAAGCAGATTATATCGTGCATCCCTAATAAAAATCTTCATTTAAAAACTTCATTTTGTGTTTACTTGTGTTATCTTTGTCTCACATTTAAATTTGTTTAATGATCTGAAACATTTAAGCGTGACAAACATGCAGAAAAGTCAGAAATATGTGAGAAATGGAAGAAGAGAGGCCCGCACACTGAATGATATTGAGGAAGTTGGATGCAAAACTGGACTGATTTATTTCCACAGTGCCAAGTTTAGACCAGTTAAAACTCGGATTATTGAACATAAGAGTGCTATAAGAAGAAATGATGAGAAATCATCCGCTGGAGGACGTTTCCATGAGGCCGCTCATCCCGTCTCAACACTTTCTTTCTGTCATATAACAGATCCCTAAGAATCGCAGGGGGGTCTGAATGAGGAATTACCCCCATCATGTTTTCTATAGTCTGTATTTTGTCTTGTGCATTTTTCTTTGTGTATCCTTCATGTCTGATTAGTTGATGTCTTCTTCCTGCTGGGGCTGTCCTGATTGGCTGTCCTCATTGCTCACCAGCCTATTTAACGCCTGAAACTGTGTCGTCATGGTATCAGTGTTGATGATGGTCGAGTGACCGAAACGTCCACTATTTTTTCAGCAATTTTTCTTTGTGCACCTTGGCACTATGTAAATAAACCAGTCCATTTTTGCATCCAACTGACTCTATATTAGGGATGCACGATATAACGGGCCCCCTCGATATCGGCCTTAAAACTGAGTATCAGACATCAGCCTCCCTACCAATATTTAGCCGATATTTAACTAATCAGCCCGCTGTTTCAAAAATAAAAAAGAGGCGGGAAAAATACTGACACTAAAATATTGTGATATTTTCATATGTCGATATCATATTGACATTTAAAAACACGGTATCTGTTTTACTCACGAAATCTCACGATATTTCATTGTCCTGTTACGAAATCTTGTGAGAATTCACAAAACATTGTGAGATTCTGTAAGTAAAATAGATTGATACTGCGTTTTTAAATATTAATTTGATATCGGCATATAAAAATATAAATATTTCAGATTATATATAATATTGACACTAAAATATTGCAATATTTTCATATGTCGATATATTGACATTTAAAACGTGGTATCCATTTTACTCACAAAAATCTCACGATATTTCATTGTTCTGTTACGTAATCTTGCAAGAATTCACAGAACATTGTGAGATTTTGCAAGTAAAATTGATTGATACCGCGTTTTTAAATATCAATTTGATATCGGCATATACAAATATTACAATATTTCAGTGCATATAAAATATTGACACTGAAATATTGCGATATTTTCAAATGCCAATATTATATTGACATTTAAAACGTACCTATTTTACTCACAAAAATCTCACGATATTTCATTCTGTTACGAAATCTCGCGAGAATTCACAAAACCTCATGAGATTTTGTCAGTAAAATTGATTGATACCGCGTTTTTAAATATCAATTTGATATCGGCATATAAAAATATTACAGTATTTTAGAGTATATAAAATGTTGACACTAAAATATTGCAATATTTTCAAATGCCAATACCATACTGACATTTAAAAACGTGGTATCTATTTTACTCACAAAATCTCACGATATTTCATTGTTCTGTTACGAAATCTCGCGAGAATTCACAAAAACCTCATGAGATTTTGTAAGTAAAATAGATTGATACCATGTTTTTAAATATTGATTTGATATCGGCATATAAAAATATCACAATATTTCAGTGTATATATAATCTTGACACTAAAATATTCCAATATTTTCATATGTCGATATCATATTGACATTTAAAAACGTGGTATCTATTTTACTCACAAAAATCTCCCGATATGTCATTGTTCTGTTACGAAATCTCGCGAGAATTCACAAAATATTGTGAGGTTTTGTAAGTAAAATAGATCGATACCGCGTTTTTAAATATCAATTTGATATCAGCAAATAAAAATATTACAATATTTTAGAGTATATAAAATGTTGACACTAAAATATTGCGATATTTTCAAATGCCAATATTATATTGACATTTAAAAACGTGGTATCTATTTTACTCACAAAAATCTCCCCGATATTTCATTGTTCTGTTACGAAATCTCGCGAGAATTCAAGAAATATTGTGAGGTTTTGTAAGTAAAATAGATAGATACCACGTTTTTAAACATCAATTTGATATCAGCAAATAAAAATATTACAATATTTTAGAGTATATAAAATGTTGACACTAAAATTTTGCGATATTTTCAAATGCCAATATTATATTGACATTTAAAAACGTGGTATCTATTTTACTCACAAAAATCTCCCGATATTTCTTTGTTGTGTTACGAAATCTCGCGAGAATTCACAAAATATTGTGAGATTTTGTAGGTAAAATTGATTGATACCGCATTTTTAAATATCAATTTGATATCGGCATATAAAAATACTACAATATTTTAGAGTATATAAAATGTTGACACTAAAATATTGCGATATTTTCAAATGCCAATATTATATTGACATTTAAAAACGTGGTATCTATTTTATTCACAAAATCTCCCGATATTTCATTGTTCTGTTACAAAATCTCGCGAGAATTCACAAAATATTGTGAGGTTTTGTAAGTAAAATAGATTGATACCGCGTTTTTAGATATCGAGTTGATATCAGCAGATAAAAATATTGCGATATTTCAGTGTATCAATATTTTTTCCCACCCCTATTTTTAAAAGTGTCAGAAACGGAAAACAGAACTGCTTTTTGCAAAGACTGCTCAATTTTCTGCTCAAGACCATTATTTTATTATTTTACTTGTTTCAAACTTATTTCCAATTGTTTGGTTTTTTTTAATTATATTTGAGGTTGAGTTTTGGTGGTTCAATAAACACTTTCTTTTAAATCAATGACTAATCGTGATTATTGTTTTTTTATAATCGTCCAGCCGTCCCAGGTGTGTGAAACATCTGCAACCTGAAGGAAAGGAACCTGCCGACGATCCAGCCGAGTAACCGGACAAGTCTGTCGGAGCTCAGGAAGAGAAACGGAAACACGACCTGTGAAACAATCCAGAACCTCCTGAATTTACATTTTCTGTTGCATCCCTGTCACGTTGAAAGTTCCACCTCACGGGGACTCGTCCTCGCCTCAGTGGACGCCATCTAGAGTGGCGCTCCATTCATGCCTCCTTGGACTTTAACCGCCGTGCTCCGCGTCTCCATTTCAGCGTCCAGCAGGGCTTCGGTTTCTTGTAAAAGCAGTAAAGAAAACACTTCGCTTCCCTCCGGTAGGTGGACCCCAGCCGGCCTGAATGGATGCACTGTTCGTCCACCCGGTCATTGTGTGTGAGGAATGTAAAACCGCTGAGTGCAGGACGGCAGGAGGACAACCGGTCAGGGACGAGAAGGAATCTGGGATCAAAGACCGAGCTGGACTCATTCTCAGTCTTACATTTCCACCTGATGGTCAACAGAACTTCAGACGCAGCTTCACGGTCTCACAGCTGCTCCACATCGTATTTAAAGAAGGAAACAAAGACTCAAATACAGCAATTAATTAATTACTAATTATATAACTGCAATAACTTTAGATATTTATGATTAAATACCAAAATTCACCTCATTCCCTTGTTGGTAAACTAATAAAATGTCATTGTTTTTCACCTTTTGATAAAGTTTCACAAAGAGTTGATGTTCCTTTATTACTTAAGTAAAACTGAGGAAAAAAGAGCAAATAAAGGACTGAAATAAAAGAAAATGCAATTAAATATTAAATAAATTAACAAATAAAAGTGAGTAACAGCAAATAAATGAATAAAATCAATTAGTTTGATTAAAAAGGTTTGTTGCAAATTTACAAATTCAAATGCATTTGTCCAGGCCTGTTTCATTTTTTAAAAATTATTACGTTAAAGCGCGGTTGAAAAGCATTGTCTAACTTTCACTGGTTAATTTTCATAGGTTTTTTTATTTATAATTACTTGGCAATTACTTGCCATTATCAAATCGATATTTTAAAATGCGGTATCGATCTACTTTACTTACACAAGATTTCATCAGTCTGTTACAAAATCTCACAATATTTCGTTATTTCTTGCGAGATTTTGTAACAGAACGATGAAATAAAACGAGATCTTGTAGTAAAATAGATCGATACCGCATTTTTGAATGTCATATCAGCAAATCAAAATATCGCGAAATTTTCGTGATTTCTCGCCAGATTTTGTAAAATAGCAATGAAATACTGCAAGATTTCATTAGTAAAATAGACCGATACCATGATTTTAATATCAAAATGATATCAGCATATGAAAATATCTCGATATTACAGTGTATTGATATTTTTCCCAACCCTAGTCTTTAGAAGTAATACAGTCCGACCAACGGGGGCGCTGTGGGTGTTATTTACGTTGTATGGACTGAGGCCGTATTAGACCATACAACAACAAAATGGCTATATCGCATTTCTAAATGTCAATATGATATCAGCATTTGAAAATATCGCGAAATTTTTGTGATTTCTCATTAGGTTTTATGACAGAATGATGAAACATCGCAAGATTTCGTTAGTAAAATAGATCGATGCCGTGTGTTAAAATGTCAATATGATACCAGCATATGCAAATATCTCGATATTACAGTGTATTGATATTTTTCCCACCCCTAGTCTTTAGAAGTTTTAAAGTCCGACCAACGGGGGCGCTGTGGGTGTTATTTACATTGTATGGACGGAGGCCGTATTAGACCATACAACAACAAAATGGCTATATCGCATTTCTTAATGTCAATATGATATCAGCATTTGAAAATATCGCGAAATTTTTGTGATTTCTCATTAGGTTTTATGACAGAATGATGAAACATCGCAAGATTTCGTTAGTAAAATAGATCGATGCCGTGTGTTAAAATGTCAATATGATACCAGCATATGAAAATATCTCGATATTACAGTGTATTGATATTTTTCCCACCCCTAGTCTTTAGAAGTTTTAAAGTCCGACCAACGGGGGCGCTGTGTGTGTTATTTACGTTGTATGGACAAAGGCCGTATTAGACCATACAACAACAAAATGGCTATATCGCATTTCTTAATGTCACTACGATATCGGCATATGAAAATATCGCGAAATGTTTGTGAATTTTCATTAGATTTCGTGACAGAATGATGAAACATCGCAAGATTTCATTAGTAAAATAGATCGATACCGCGTGTTAAAATGTCAATATGATATCAGCATATGAAAATATCTCGATATTACAGTGTATTGATATTTTTCTCACCCCTAGTTTTTAGAAGTTTTAAAGTCCGACCAACGGGGGGGGGCTGTGGGTGTTATTTACGTTGTATGGACGGAGGCCGTATTAGACCATACAACAACAAAATGGCTATATCGCATTTCTAAATGTCAATATGATATCAGCATTTGAAAATATCGCGAAATTTTTGTGATTTCTCATTAGGTTTCATGACAGAATGATGAAAAATTGCAAGATTTCATTAGTAAAATAGATACCGTGTGTTAAAATGTCAATATGATATCGGCATATGAAAATATCGCGAAATTTTTGTGAATTTTCATTAGATTTCGTGACAGAATGATGAAATATCACAAGATTTCATTAGTAAAATCAATACTGCGTTTTAATATGTCAATATGATATAAGCATATGAAAATATCCAGATATTTCAGTGTATCGATATTTTTTTCCCACCCCTAGTCTTTAGAAGTTTTAAAGTCCGACCAACGGGGGCGCTGTGTGTGTTATTTACGTTGTATGGACGGAGGCCGTATTAGACCATACAACAACAAAATGGCTATATCGCATTTCTTAATGTCACTACGATATCGGCATATGAAAATATCGCGAAATGTTTGTGAATTTTCATTAGATTTCGTGACAGAATGATGAAACATCGCAAGATTTCATTAGTAAAATAGATCGATACCGCGTGTTAAAATGTCAATATGATATCAGCATATGAAAATATCTCGATATTACAGTGTATTGATATTTTTCTCACCCCTAGTTTTTAGAAGTTTTAAAGTCCGACCAACGGGGGGGGGGGGCTGTGGGTGTTATTTACGTTGTATGGACGGAGGCCGTATTAGACCATACAACAACAAAATGGCTATATCGCATTTCTAAATGTCAATATGATATCAGCATTTGAAAATATCGCGAAATTTTTGTGATTTCTCATTAGGTTTCATGACAGAATGATGAAAAATTGCAAGATTTCATTAGTAAAATAGATACCGTGTGTTAAAATGTCAATATGATATCGGCATATGAAAATATCGCGAAATTTTTGTGAATTTTCATTAGATTTCGTGACAGAATGATGAAATATCACAAGATTTCATTAGTAAAATCAATACTGCGTTTTAATATGTCAATATGATATAAGCATATGAAAATATCCAGATATTTCAGTGTATCGATATTTTTTCCCACCCCTAGTCTTTAGAAGTTTTAAAGTCCGACCAACGGGGGCGCTGTGTGTGTTATTTACGTTGTATGGACGGAGGCCGTATTAGACCATACAACAACAAAATGGCTATATCGCATTTCTTAATGTCACTACGATATCGGCATATGAAAATATCGCGAAATGTTTGTGAATTTTCATTAGATTTCGTGACAGAATGATGAAACATCGCAAGATTTCATTAGTAAAATAGATCGATACCGCGTGTTAAAATGTCAATATGATATCAGCATATGAAAATATCTCGATATTACAGTGTATTGATTTTTTTCTCACCCCTAGTCTTTAGAAGTTTTAAAGTCCGACCAACGGGGGGGGGGCTGTGGGTGTTATTTACGTTGTATGGACAAAGGCCGTATTAGACCATACAACAACAAAATGGCTATATCGCATTTCTAATTGTCAATATGATATCAGCATTTGAAAATATCGCGAAATTTTTGTGAATTCTCATTAGGTTTCATGACAGAATGATGAAAAATTGCAAGATTTCATTAGTAAAATAGATCGATACCACGTGTTAAAATGTCATTTTGATATCAGCATATGAAAATATCTCGATATCACAGTGTATTGATATTTTTCCCAACCCCAGTCTTTAGAAGTTTGAAAGTCGGACCAACGGGGCGCTGTGTGTGTTATTTACGTTGTATGGACAAAGGCCGTATTAGACCATACAACAACAAAATGGCTATATCGCATTTCTAAATGTCAATATGATATCAGCATATGAAAATATCGCGAAATATTTGTGAATTTTCATTAGATTTCGTGACAGAATGATGAAATATCACAAGATTTCATTAGTAAAATCAATACTGCGTTTTAATATGTCAATATAATATAAGCATATGAAAATATCCAGATATTTCAGTGTATCGATATTTTTTCCCAATCCTTGTCTTTAGAAGTTTTAAAGTCTGTAAAAAAAGAAGCTTTTGAAGAAGAAAAAGAAGATTTTTTTTTTTTTTTTTAGACTTTATAAACAGCAGGCTGATCGGTCAAATATCGGTTAAATATCGGTTAAAGATGTTTCAGAGCTGGATGATTAGTAATATTCCAGGATTTCTGGTGTAAAAACATCCAGCTGGTTAAAATGTGACATGTTGCAGCATCTGAGCGATAGCCGGGAGATTTTCCACGCTGCTTCATGAGAAACTGATCTTAAATAAATGACTTTCCTCCATCCCGGCGGGAACGAACCCTCAGGGATCCGAGCCAGGTTCGACTTTGGAAAATAGAATTAATGAGTCCGTGCTGCGCGGGGTCCACGAGCCAGGTCATCGGGGAGGGAGAGCTGCTGCGGTGCGGTTCGTGTTGACTCATTCGCTCTGTAATGACTCACAGCTACAGGCCGACTTTCGTGATGGGGAGGAGGGCACGGAGAAAAGCTGGGGGTGTCCCCAGGAGGTGCAGCGAGCACATAAAACCAGACCACCTGACTGGAAGCTAGACTTCATTTAACACGTCATTAAAAAGAAATAAAAAATAATTTATTAATCTTTATCTTTTCTTTGTATATTATATATACATACATATATACAGTCGTCCTTGAAAATTATTCAAACCCTCCAATTAAAGAAGTAAAACATCAGCAGTCAGTGAAATAAGTTGAATTTGACAAAAGTAATAATAAATAAAAATTCTGTAAAAATAATTACATTGATTTAGACTTTGTGGTTTGAAAGAAATATTGAAACCAAACACACAAAAAATAAAACAAGTAAACAAGCACGACGGGGCTCCTGAGCTACAGTTTGAGACAATCAGGTGTTTTCTGTAACGTCCAATCAGAAGTCTGCACCTGTTGACAGGTATGTTGGTCCATGTTCATGGGAAAGATGCTCTAATGCGTCTGGGACAGTTTTGTTTGTCTTTTTTTTTAATTATTATTATTTCTAACGACAATTAAAAGCAATATTTTATTTCACTAAATTATCATTTTATAAATTTTTATTTATTATTAGTTTCTTGTTATTTGAATTACTATTGTGAATTTAGCATTTTCTTTAACTGGACGGTATGAGTAATTTTGAGGACTACTATATATATATATATACATATAAATGGTCTGTCAGGCGATTAAAAAAAAATTACAGGGTTTGTAATTAATTAATCTAATTAATTACATTTTAATCTCATATCTGCTATGCAGTCTTGGGGGAAAAAATGGTCCTCAAAGGCCACAATTCTTTATGTTTTCCATGCAACCCTGCTCCAACACAGCTATGCAGTTCATCATCATCATCTTCTTCTTCTGGTGTTTATTGGTGGTTGGTAAACAGCTTTAGGTGCATAACCACCACCCACAACCCGGGTCATTCAGTGGGCCAAAATTAAATGCTCATGCATTGAATCGGCACTCTAAATGAATCACAATTATTTTCTATTAGGGCTGGACGATTATGTAAAAAATTATAATCACGATTATTTTGACTGATATTTAAATCACGATTAATATACACGATTATTCATTGGTTTTATAAAAAGTGTTTATTGAACCACCAAAACTCAACTTCAAATATGACTAAAAAAAAAAACAAAAAAAATAAAAACTGAAATAAATTAGAAACAAGAAAAGGAGTAAAATAAGAATATTATTTAAGATAATAATAGCAATAAAAATTAATACTGATTAATTAATACTAATTAATTTAATTAATACATGCATTCCTGTTCTATACTCCCCGCAGTTTGCTTCCTATAACTCTACAAGTCTGTTCACTTCAGGATTAATCGATTACAGTGTTTTTATGATTGTGAAAAGGCAAAATTGAAATCACGATTAAAATTCGATTAATTGTCCAGCCCTATTTTCTATAATGTATTAATTTGCAGTGCGATTAATTAATCTAATTAATGCATTAAACTGGTAGCCCTAATATATTTATATATATATATATATATATATATATATATATATATATATATATATATATATATATATATATATATATATATATTGAACTTTGTTTAAAAAGGACAAACATGAAATAATTGATTAATTTGTCTGTTTTAGAAAAACAACCTATTTTAATTGAACATTTTTCCTGTAAAATAAAACAAAATTATCTTCATGATCAATCAATCAATTTTCAATAATCAAATCAATCTAGCAGTTAAAATTAATCAGAAATGTGGTCATGACTGGGGGGAGGAGAAAAAGCAGCGCCGCTGCTTAAGAACATGTTTGTTTTTCTGATTTTTATTAGATCCGAGTGTCTGGATCTGCTCAGATTTGCGGTAAATAATCTCAACTTCACACATGAAGCAGGTGAAATTTAAAGGGCCTGGACTGAACTTCGGTTGCTGTTTTGAAGTGAACCTGCGGAGATGACACAGATGCACCGGAACCGAAATCCCATCGGAAATGAACTGGAAGCGTCCGACTTCCTGACTTTCCACGTAGGAGCGTTTTAGGATGTTTCAGGAGCACACAGACGTACGGATCAAAGCAGCAGATGTGCGTCCTGCTGGGAGACGCGTCCTGATTCATTAGCAGCCATGAAGATTTTGTAAAAGCAGCCTCAGGAAACAGCGAGTGTGTGTGTGTGTGTGTGTGTGCGCGCTCTAACTGGCTCTGAATGATCAGTAAAGGCCTAAATGGCTGCAGGACTCCTCCTCACTCCTCTGTAAGATGTAACTGGTCAAACCCCTGGTTCTAAACTGAGGTCCATGGCCCATCCCTGGCACACAGGCGCCCTCTAGTGGGGGCAGGACAAGTTTTGAAATCCTACTTAAAAGTTAAGCTAACAGTTCACTAAATTTACCCTCTGGGGACGATGGTATAAACGGTCGTTTTACACTACTTTTGTTTTATTTTTATATTTAATATGAATTACTTTTTCATTTTTAACACACTAAATTAACACAGTTGGTCTAAAACAACATAAAAAAGATCAAATCTAAGTAGAAAAAAAGATTTTTTATTGTGAAAAGCGCAAAATTGTTTCATAAACCATTTTTATAACTTAAAATGCAAATATAAGTAGTTAGTTTTAAAAATATTTGCAAAATTTGGACATAAAAAGAGATATAAAAACTATTTACATTAAAACGCAGCAAAGACTGAGGCTTTTTTTCACAACTATTTACAAGACAATCAATAATCCCCATGAAATGCCACAAAGATTAATTGCTCCAAACCAAAAAAAAAGGTTCCTGTCCGTCACAAGACAACAAAGCCGTACTTCCGCACACGGCGGCCATCTTACCACAGGCAGCTCGCTCACTTACAGCAGCAGCTTTTAATGGTGATGTACTTTTTAAATAACCATAATTTACTCAGTTTTCTACTGATTTTCAATCAGTCTGGTTTGTTACAAACGTCAGAGATGTAGATATTGAACTACATACTTAATGATTTCATCATTCTGTTACAAAATCTTGTGATATTTCATAACAGAACGATGAAATATTGTGAGATTTTGTTAGTAAAATAGATCAATTCCGCGTTTTTCAATTTCAATATGATATCAGAAGATGAAAATATCGTGATATTTCAGTGTATGGATATTTTTACCCACCCCTAGTCTTAAGAAGTTTTAAAGTCTGTAAAAATTAATTAAGTCATTAAGTTTGACTTGTTCTACATAACACAAGTTAAGGTATTTTTCAAATTTTGCACAAGGAATGAATATTACATCATTTATTTTTCAGCTTTAATATCTGTATCGGTAATCTGCCACATGAGTATTAAAATATCGGCAAATCGAATATCAGCCAAAATTCCAATATCGTGCATCCCGAACTGTATTACAAAACTGTAATTCTGAAATATGAGAACTTGATATTTATTAAAACGGTGCAAACAGCAAAAATAACTATAAATAACTGTAAATACAACCTGATAAATTGAATTGATCATTTTTATTGTGAGATAAATTATTACCGTGAGGAATTTCTTTGACAAAATATCGCACACGATAACATGTGGCCCATCCCTGACCTGACCGAGGTTATTATAGTTAACTAAAACTAACGAAAAAACTAAACTAAACCTGAAAAAACATTTTTATTAACTGAAATAAAAATAAAAATGAGTTTTTCAAAAAACGACAACTGAAGCTGTATTGTCTTTAAAAAACTGATTAAAATTGACTAAAATTATTGCAAAAACATCCTTAGATTAATTTTTTGTAAATTTATTTAAATATATAAGCTTTTTGTGTTGATATGAAATCTGTTTCTATTTAATCTGTTTACTTTGCTTTTATTTCAAGTGACTTTCTGATGATTTTGAATGTCACGCCAGAAAAAATACCAATAATTTCCAAAAAAAAATCCCCTAAAACTAAGACTGAAACTAATAAAACTAAACTAAAACTAATTTTCCCAAAAAAAATAAAAATGAATAAAAACGAGCAAATGTGCTCAAAAAACTAACTAAAACTAACTGAATTGAAAACCAAAAAGTCAAAACTAAATAAAAACTGAAACTAAAGAAAAATCCAAAACCATGATAACCTTGGACCTGACCCCTCCCCCGTGGTCAGATCTGGACAGAACTTACCGACTCCAGCTGGTCCATGAGTCTGACCAGGAACTTCCGGCACTCGGGTGTTTTACTGTCCAGCTTCATGCCGGTCTGCATGGCGTAGAGCCGACCTGCAGGACGACAGACACGCTTACAGCTGCACCATCACACTCCTGGAAGCTGAGAAAAGGCGAACTTTCCTCTCTGCAGGTGTTTAAAACACGACGAGAGCAGGACGTTTCTCCCCCAGCAGCAGGTAAGGATGTCCCCCCCCCCCACATTGTCACATTGACTGTCATATTCTTATTCTTTCAATTAAACATTTTGGCACAAAAACATAATTTCCAAGATTATGAGAAGAATCGATCTTGAAAAACATTTACTGGTACTTGTAGTTGTGGAAATTCAGTGCAATTATTCCATAAAATCTCCTAAAACTTGCATTTGTGATTATGTGTACGTTTAATTAGGGCTGGACGATAATTCAATATCGATATATATCGATCGATAGAAGTTTTTTCCAATAGAAAAAAAAGAGGGTCGATAAAAGTTCGATATAGAAACACAGTTTTCCGCTGTAGCCTATCAGGTAGCAGGATACTACAGTCACTCCTTCTGCAAACCAATCACAGACCCAGGCAAAGGCTGAATTAGAATTCAGTGTTTGCGTGATCTTTATTATTAGGGCTGGGAAAAATATCGATACACTGAAATATCGCGATATGCAGATTTCACATTGATATTTAAAAACGTGATATTGATATATTCAACCGATGAAATATCGCGAGATTTCCATTCTCTTACAAAATCTTGCAAGATTTCACAAAAACCTGTGAGATTTCGGAACAGAACGACAAAATCTCGCGGGATTTCATTGGTAAAATAGAATGTTACCGCGTTTTTAAATATCAATATGATATCAGCATGTGAAAATATTGCGATATTTCAGTGTATCGATATTTTTTCTCAGCCCTATTTATTGCTGTATAAGTAGGTCATTCAGCAAAAGCTAAAATGGCCAGGGCTGCACCTAAAATGGCTTTTAATTTGATAATAGCTTTTTTCTTTGATAAATATAGATCGATAAAGATTTTTTTTTATTATTGAAAAACTTTTTTTCTATATCGTCCAGCCCTACGTTTAATTATTGCTTGCTTCTTTATTATTTTTAGTCAGTGTTACTGAGAGCCACTGTTACTCCTGCCTGTGGTGGAAAAAATGCCATTTCAGATGTAAATATTGAAATATTTAATCTTTTACTGCTGTAGGTGAAATAACTATGGATGTTTTTTCAAAACCGATACCGATAACCAATAAATTCCAGCTCCTAAAGACCGATACCGATAACACACATACGTACCAAATCATGACATCAAAACTGTTAACAAGACCAAAAAGAATTCTTACTTTTTAAATGAAGAAATATTTAGTTTTTCTAGTTAAAAACTATCAGTAAGCCTCTCAAACATTTTCCAAAAGATATCAAAACTTTTTGATATCTGAAATGCACAGCAACTTAAATAAGGTGCATTGCTTACTGATGCAAAAATAAAGGCTCCTTGAACTGACGCAGACACATGCACTGGGATTACAAACGGAAGTACAATTGAGAAGATAAAAAAGACAGAAAATGATATCCTGAGTAGTTGAATTCAAATCATTATATCGATTTTTTAAAAAGCGGTATCTATCTATTTTACTGATGAAATCTCGCAATATCTCATTGTTCTGTAATGAAATCTTGCAGGTTTTTGTGAAAATATCAATATGATATCGGCATTTGAAAATACTGCAATATTTCAGTGTATCGATATTTTCTCCCACCCCTATTATGGGGGCAAGTTGTCATATCGTACTTATCGGAATTATGTAATAATTTCTTGTTATCGGCCTGATAATTATCGTGTACCCTTAGAAATAATTACTGAAATTTGTCCTGTTACTTCAAAATATGCTTTGAATATTAAAATTCACAGAATGTGAATAATGAAAGTTCTCAGTTTACTGATAAAAGTAGCTATATTTAATTTTTATTTAAACTTTATTTACACAGGTAAGTCCCATTGAGACACAGCGTCTTTAACAAGAGAGACCTGTTTACTTGACATTCATGTTTTTAATGGATATGTGGATATTTATGGACCTTCTATGCAACAAAAACAGTCTCAGAGCGACAATTTAATCATTATTATAAATTTAGTTTAGAATGTAGCCGTTATTTAACCTGCACAGGTGAAATTATACAGACACCTGCATAATTAGGTCAGTAATTCATTTATTTATTGATTAAACTCGTGTGGATTTAATAACATATATTTTACAAGAACAGATTAAATTAACTTTAATGAGTTTAGGTGTGACAATGACGTCACCAGGAACAGAGATGAGGCTGAGTCTGGAAACAACGTCATTCCTGAGTGACAGCTGAGAGTTTTCAGGACACAAACTTTCACAGCATGAAGCTACAGACGTGTCAGCTGCGCGTGAAGTTTGCAGCCGCAGCTCAGGTCTGAAACTGCCGTCATACGTGAGGTGTTTCTGGAGGAAACGGAAGTTCGAGGCTAAGCTAACGCCACAAAGGTAAACAAAGCTGGGGGGCTAGCCGCTAACATTAGCCACCAAACACCCCCTTCATACACTCACAGTAGTAAGCCACGACCGGGTCCCGCTTCTCGTGCTCCTGCGCGGTCCGCAGGTGGTGCTGGACGGGTTTGAACGCGGCCGGTAGCGCCATCACAGCGAAGAAGTGTTGTTGTTAGCGAGGTGCTCCTCTCACTTCCGCGTCTCTAACCAATGGGAACGGCCTCCTGGACGACGCGGATGACGTCAGCCGGTGGACACGGGACAGGCGAGTCACCACAGAGGAACGCTGCAGCTTGAAGGGGTGTGGCGCCGGGCGGGTGTAGCGTCAAAAAATGTTCCCTCGCAGATCAAAGGTCCCTGTTAATCACTGGAAGAGCCTTAAAACCGCTGAAAAACGGAATTATTACGTTGTAATGTTCCTTTAAAGCTATTTAAGTACACGAAATCCTCTTGTAATTGATCTGGATGGTGTTAATTTGGCTTCCAGCCCTACAGTGACCAGAATTTGTCCTTTGGCTCACATATAAAACAGGTTTCTAGAACCGCCTTCTTCCACTTACATAATATTGCTAAAATTAGGAACATCCTGTCTCAGAGTGATGCAGAAAAACTAGTCCTAAGACCGGACCTAGTCTCTAGTCAAGACTGGACCAGCGGCGGAGCCAGAAAGTTTTCACTGGGGTGGCCAGGGTGAGATGATTACTCAGGGGAGGCCATATGTAGATACCTCAGCGCATATATATATATATAAATATATACATAAATAAAAAAAAATAATATATATATATATATACATATACACCGTGTATATATATACTGTCGGGATGCATGATATAATCAGTCCCCTTTTGGTATCGGCCTTAAAACTGAGTATCGGACATCGGCCACCCCACCGATATTTATCCGATATCTAACCGATCAGTCCGCTATTTCTAAAGTCTGAAAAACAAGCAAAAACTTCTTCTTCTGCAAAAACTTCTATTTTACAGACTTTAAGACTTCTATAGACAAGGGGTGGGAAAAATATATTTTAAAATGCTGATATCATATTGACATTTAAAAATGCGGTATCAATGTATTTTATTAATGAAATATGGTGATATTTTATCGTTATGAAATTTTACTGAAATTTTTTATGAAATTCACAAAGATTTCGCATTATTTTCATATGCTGATATTGTATTGACATTTAAAAACGTGGTATCCATCTTTTTTACCAACGAAATCTCGCAATATTTTATCGTTCTTTTACAAAATCTTGCGGGAATTCATGAAATATCGTCATATTTTGTAACGGAACGATTAAAAAATAGCAAGATTTTGTAAGTAAAATAGATCGATGCCGCCTTTTTAAATGTCAATATGACATCAGCATAACAAGATATTGTGATATTTTTAAATATTGATTTGATATTGCCATAACGATATTTCAGTGTATCAATATTTTTTCCCACACCTAGTTTTTGGTGTCGGAAACAGATAATAAAACTACTATTTGCAATGACTGCTTATTTTTTTCATCTTTAATAACGGTATTGATATTGGTTATCAGCCATGAATTTTAAAATATCGGCATATCAGATATTGGCCAAAATTCCACTATCGTGCGTCCCTAATATACTGTATATACAGTTGTCCTCAAAATTATTCATACCCTCAAATTAAAGAAGGAAAAAATCAGCTGTCAGTGAAATAAGTTTAAATTGACAAAAGTAATAAATTCTATGAAAATCATTGATTCTGAATTGTGGTTCATCAGAAATATTCAAAACAAACAATCTTTTTAAAAAGTGAACAAACATTATGGGGCTCCCAAGTTAAAATTTTGTTGAGCAAAACTTTGAGCCAATCACTGCAATCAGGTGTTTTCTGTAATGTTCAGAAAGACATGTTTTGCAGGTATTTTTGTGCACATTTGCGATATTTTCATATGCTAATATCATATTGACATTTAAAAACGCAGTATTATTCGTCAGAAACGAATAACAAAACTGCTATTTGCAATGACTGCTTATTTTTTTCAGCTTTAATAACGGTATTGATATCGGTTATCGGCCACATGAGTTTTAAAATATCAGCATATCGGATATCGGCCAAACTTCCAATATCCTGCATCCCTAACTGTATTGCAAAACTGTAAGTCTGAAATATGAGAACAATTTGATATTTATTCAAACTGTGCAAACAGCAAAAATAACTATAAATAACTGTAAACAACCTGATAAATTATTAATTACAAATTATTATCGTGGGGAATTTCTTTGACGATATATTGCACACGATAACATATGACCCATCCCTGCTCTGAAGCGTGCGACAAGGCCAAAAACCGGCATCCATGGAAACGATGATGATGATGAGCAGTGTCTCTGTCCGGAAGCATGTGACTAAAATCTGAGTTTTATCTGCGTACAGTCGAAGCTCAGGTGAAACGTAGCGTCTTTACCTCCATCCTCCTCCTGAGTGGATAAAACATTCGGTGAACGAATAGAATGTGATTTATGAGATCTGCTGGTCAGAACAGGGTGGCTTGTGTTTACTGCAGCACGGACATGAAAAATGAGAACTCTGACTTTCACTGTCGGCTTTCTCCAAAAGCCGTCCGCTCATTTATCTGATTGTGTGCTGCGTCAGTGGAAGCTGCATCAACGTTCATTATTTAACTGAGGGTGCAGTCTATCTGATCCATTCCTACCGGTAACAGATGTTCTTATCATCATGGTTTAACAGCATTTCCAACGATATTTTTATAACCAGAGTTTTGGTTTCTTCTGTGTGTTATCCACACGCTGTTTTCCCATCGTGAGCGAAGTCTTCGGGCCTCCGACTGAATCAGAGGTGGAAGTTTGATTGATTTATTGGACTGCACATCAGAAAAAGTCCTGCAGTTGTTCATGTCGATAAAGTTAGTGGAGCTGCAAAGTGGGGAAATATATTTTAAGTGGCCCGAATCTAGCAGTCAAAGTCCTGTAAATTACTGTTCAACAGTCTCCAACAAGCTTGTTAAACTGAGCATTGGTGGAGCCAGACATTTTTCACTGAGATGGCGCCAGAGTGAGATGATTACTCACATATGGGTGGCCATAAGTAGATACATGTATGTATATACAGTGTGTGTATATATATATATATATATATATATATAAACACACACACACACATGTTAATTATTCATACTCTCAAATTAAAGAAGGAAAAAAATTCAGCCGTCAGTTAAATAAATTGAAATTGACAAAAGTAATAAATGAAAATTCAATGAAAATCATGACACTGATTTTGAATTGTGGTTCAGCAGAAATATTAAAAACAAACACGGAAAAAAATAAAGGAAGTAAACAAGCATGATGGAGCTCCAAAGCTAAAATTTTGTTGAGCAACACTTTGAGGCAATCACTGCAATCAGGTGTTTTCTGTAATGTTCAAAAAGACGGCTGCATGTTTTGACAGGTGTTTTTGCGCATTGTTCATGGGAAAGGTGCTCTTAAGTGTTTTGTTTGTTCTTTTTAAATTATTTCCAACCACAATTCAAAAGCAATATTTTATTTCTCTAAATTATAGAAGAGACAAAAGTGGAACTTTCTGGAAGGTGGAGGTCCCATTACATCTGGCGAAAGTAACACGGCATTTCAGAAAAGGAACATCATAGCAACAGTAAAATATGGTGGTGGTAGTGTGATGGTCTGGGGCTGTTTTGCTGCTTCAGGACCTGGAAGACTTGCTGTGGTAAATGGAACCATGAATTCTGCTTCTACCAAAAAAATCCTGAAGGAGAACGTCCGGCCATCTGTTGGTGACCTCGAAGCTGAAGCGCACTTGGGTTCTGCAGCAGAACAATGATCCAGAACACACCAGCAAGTCCACCTCTGAATGGCTTAAGAACAACAACATGAAGACTTTGGGGTGGCCTAGTCAAAGCCCCCACCTGAATCCCATTGAGATGCTGTGGCATGACCTTAAAAAGGCGGTTCGTGCTGGAAAAAGCCTCCAATGTGGCTGAATTACAACAATTCTGCAAAGATGAGTGGAACAAAATTCCTCCACAGCGCTGTAGAAGACTCACTGCCAGTTATCACAAACGCTTGATGCAGTTGTTGCTGCTAAGGTGGAACAACCAGTTATTAGGTTTAGGGGAAGATCACTTTTTCACACAGGGACATGGAGGGTTGCATTTTTACCCCCTCAAAAATCAAAATCTTCATTTAAAAACTACATTTTCTGTTTACTTGTGTTATCTTTGTCTAATATTTAAATTTCTTTGAAGATCTGAAACATTTAAGTGTGACAAACATGCAAAAAAAAAAAAAAAAGAAATCAGGAATTGTGTCATTTTTAAACTAAACTTGGATGTTTTTATAAAGAAGTGATTTAAAACCTGAATCTGACCAATCAGCTGTGAACTAATAAAGTTTATAAAGCTCTGGACTGATGCCGTGGTGATCCTGAACCGGGGTCTGATCAAACCCATCACACGCAACATCCTCCTCCTGGTTGACTGGTTGACATTTTTATTGAATGTAAACAAAATGACAGAACTTTAAGGCAGAACTTGAAACCATCTTCCACTCACAGAAACCAGAACGCAGACGAACCCAGTTCATAGGAGCCACATACCTGTTTCAAACCCTTTTAAAACCAGTACCCAGACCTCGGGATCGCCAGAACCGGCCCGGGATGCTGGAAACGGCATCCAAAAGCTTTAAAAAGGTTTGAAATTAGGGCGGTTTGATCCACTTTTGTCTGGTAATGCAATTTGTACCTGAGATGATAAACAGATTGCTGAAACTTCATAACAAAAAGTTGGATGGATGTCTGATTAAAAAAAAAAGATAACACAAAACATGAGAGGTAATCATTTTCACAGTATATGGACACTGACAAGGTAAAATGACGTCAATGATACTTGAAGCAAAGAAATGCTGATATAATGGGGGTAGAGGTAACAGCAGCTCTGAATCCGTCTGGAACAAAAGTTCCATAAATGAGCACCAAGTTTCTTCGTTTTAAACGATCCCAGAGACCTTCGTGTCTGAGAAAAATGCAGTGCTGCTCATCTGAACAAGTCTAGACCAGTTCAGTCTCACCTTGGATGCTGGAACACACAACAACGCCTCCAACTTCCTCCAACAATTCATCATTGATTGTCAACCAATTTGCTGGAACAGTGTAGAAAACTTGAATCCAAAAATTGTGCATTGCAGTCTACTTTGTTGTTAACCAAACAATTAAAAATCATTTCAATATGTAGCACTATTAAATATGGTAAAAATTCTCATTTCAACACTTCAGGATGTCCAAATGGTAATTTCTGTCATTGATCTTTCAGTTTCATTATCTATACAAGTGTTTAGTTACTGATTCAGTTTTGAAACGGATCATATGGACCCCGGTGTTCTTTTAGTGATGGCATCTCAACACTTTGAAACCTTTACATCTGGTGGAGGTAAACTGATGGTAAAGGGAAGGTTGTTAGGTACCACCAACCTTGACTATGAAAGCCCCATGGATCCATCAGAGATCGGGGGCAAAATCTACCACCCTGCCCTGGATCTCAGTTTGTCCCCGCTGGGGAGGCTCTCATCCCACTTTGCTTTTAAAAGTGACACAAACGCTTTAAATCACACTTGTGAAACCTCCTGGAAATCCTCGCATTGTTAGGACTCCATAAGGAATAAGGTCCAGGAGAGAAGAGACATCGAGTTGATGAGCCTCAGTGGGTCTGTGAGCACATCTGGGCCTAAATGTGCAGCTAATGCTTCCAGGAGTTTCTTCTGTAGTGTTAAATGGGAGGAAAAACCACCAGAAGCATCATCGGGACCCTACGCTGTTATGTACCACCAGGTTCATGCCAGATTGGGCTTTCCTCGAGTCTCTCAGGGAGAGTTGTAGTTTTTAGTAGCACCAAGTAGCTGATAATTGATTCTCAGTCATCTTAGGGAGAAAAAGAAAAACCAGAAGTTCTTTCTATCCCTTCCCACAAAGGTTCAGTAGGAGGTACATGTTCTGTGGCCATCCCGTCCTTCTGGGCACAGCCAGTACAAACCCACTGACGTCTGAAATGCGACCAGATTATCACTCGATAGTTAAGGGCAACAAACACCAAGAAAATGCTCCAGAGCTTGCCAGCTCTGACATCATTACACCTTCAAATTTCTTGGTGCTACTCTCTCACTCACGGTGGACCACAGTGAGGTTTGGCTCTCGCGTTAACTGCCTGTCTGGCAGTAACGTCGTGTATCTTCACCCTCTGGATGCGCGCACTCACGTCTGGGTCATTGATTGTTGAGATAGCCGAGCTTCGCCGGCAGAGTATCTCGAATATCTCGGCGATGGAGAATTATGGTGATGACGGTGAAGGTGTACATGGCACTGAGGAAGATGGTTTTCCAAAGTGTTCGGCACCATGCATGGTCACAGTGGACAACTTGACGCTGGCATCACACATGTACAGCGGGTGAACCTGAAAGACAGAAACGCAGCAGTTAACGACATGAAAAACAAGGTGTTCTCAGCTACTGCAGGTCTGGAGTGTGGTGTTCCACAGGGCAGCGTTCTAGGTCATTTACTTTTTTCTGTTTTTAGCTAAAAAAAAAAAAAAGGGTTTGAAAACGAATCCATATGATGTATGCTGATGATCCCACACTGTTCAAGTCCCTAGATTAGTTAATTACTTCATTTATATAAAATTAAAGTGTTAAATCTTTGCTAATGTAGAATAAAACTGCCCATCTATCTCTTCATATTTTGTCCAGAGAAACGTAAATGGCAGCCATGATGCTATCTCTGTGTTACAGGTTGAGGAGAAGCTTTAAAGTCATTTACAAACTTTCTTTCATGGCATTTGCAACTTGACCAAGCCAAAAAACCTTAAATGTACTGATTTAATATGATCAGAGAAGCACAGAGGACAACCAATTCAGTGGACATGTTTGTAATATTTCAAAGCGAATCTCCTCAGAAACACAGCCTATGAGATTTGTTGTTTAAACTGAATAAATCACTTATTGAACAGCAGAACGACGGGTTTGTGGTGTGCTGCACTCATTTGTGGTCAGGTGGTGTGAATGTAGCCTGGATTTCTGGATTCTGCTACATTTATATACGATATCTGTCGGAGCCGTTTATTATGAGTGTTTTCATTGGATGAACAATGTTTTTTCTTGTAAAAACATTGTCTATCCAATGAAAACACTCATAATAAACGTCTTACAGATATCGTATATAAATGTAGCAGAATCCAGAAATCCAGAGGGTGTTTCAGATGAGGGAAAGTAGACATGGTTTATGAGGAAAATATATGTAAAAAAACAACCCAGGATGGACAAAGTTTCACTGTCCTACAATCCATGGAGCTAATTTTTGGAACAACTTGTGCGATGAATCAGGAATCAGGTAAGTTAGAGCAGGGAAACAACAAACACCTGCAGGATAGCATTGTGCTGTAGTCATGACCACACCACCAAGACCAAGACATACTGAGACCAAGTACCAAGACCAAGACATACTGAGACCAAGTATGAAGACCAAGACATACTGAAACCAAGTACCAAGACCAAGACATGCTGAGACCAGAGTATGAAGACCAAGACATACTGAAACCAAGTACCAAGACCAAGACTGACCAAGTACCAAGACCAAGACATACTGAGACCAAGTACCAAGACCAAGACATACTGAGACCAAGTACCAAGACCAAAACATACTGAGACCAAGTACCAAGACCAAGACATACTGACACCAAGTACCAAGACCAAGACATTACTGACAGCAAGTACCAAGACCAAAACATACTGACACCAAGTACCAAGACCAAGACATACTGACACCAAGTACCAAGACCAAGACATACTGACACCAAGTACCAAGACCAAGACATACTGACACCAAGTACCAAGACATACTGACACCAAGTACCAATACCAAGACATACTGACACCAAGTACCAAGACCAAAACATACTGACACCAAGTACCAAGACCAAGACATACTGAGACCAAGATACCAATACCAAGACATTACTGAGACCAAGTACCAAGATCAAGACATTACTGACACCAAGTACCAAGACCAAAAAATACTGACACCAAGTACCAAGACCAAGACATACTGACACCAAGTACCAAGACCAAAACATACTGATACCAAGTACCAAGA
>JALJCO010008502.1:0-50887 GCA_023101725.1 Atherinomorus stipes | reverse complement strand
AGTGAGTATAGAACAGGAATGCATGTAGACTGAGGATTCATTTTCATTGCCATTATTATTTTACTCCTTTTCTTGTTTCTTATTTATTTATTTTTTTAAAGTTATATTTCAAGTTGAGTTATGTGGCTCAATAAACATTCATAAAATCAATGAAGAATCATGTATATTAGTCGTAATTTCAATATCAGTGAAAATAATCATGATTATCATTTTCTCAATAATCCTCCAGTCCTACTAGTTACTGAACAATGAGTTGTTTGTGCCCTTGTTTGTCCCACGCTCCTCCTTGTCCCTGTTCATGGTGGTGTTTCCTTGTCTCGTTATTTCAATAGCCTCCTTCATCTATCTGTTGTATTTATTGGGTTTTGTGCTGAATATTCTAGAAAAGAAAATTACCTGAGTCTAGACCCAAAGACAAAATGAACATCATCAATGGAAGATGTCCACAATGACTACTGTTGTACTGCAATAAGCACTTTTAAAGAAATTACATGAATGGCAGTACTCAACGTTTGCTACACATACAGATATGGGAATTAAGAAGTTCTGCCTTTTTTTGCCAGTGATAGCGCAGTAATCATTGGCTGAACGGTTTGTGCTGCAAATATGTCATGGTGTGCCAACTTAGCGTGTGGAAACATTTTTTTCCAGGTGTTCATTTATGCTCCTTTCTCCAGGGCACACAGGCATTTCTCTGTCTGATTTAGCAGACAAGTGGCTAGTAAGTGGCTAGTGGCAGTTAGTAAAAGGGGGAACGATTTCATGCCCACATCTGTAAACATTGTCTGGTGTCACTTATTGTGTCTTTGAGCAAACAATGGGCTATGAACACAACTCCTATAGTTCCTGAACTTAGTAGTGTTCTTATGTGTCCTGTTTGTTATTATTGGACAAGAAGATTAATCTAAGTGTGCTTGACCTCAGTAATTGGCCAGACACATCTTGGCCTATTTTAGAGAAGCTGTTCTTTTGATGTGTCTTTGCACTATCAGATGTACATCACAGTTAAAATGTAATAATTTACAGCACCAAGTTGTTACTGGAAAAACACAGAGAATTGTTTTTGAAATGCAAACATTTATTTACATTTTTATTAATAATATTGGCCCACCACCACCCCCCTCTATGGAGGACACCTTTATTTCCATTCAATATCAAAGTTTGTCTTGACAGAAAGATAATGTCCATAAAAACACTTTCCAAAATCCTCTTACAGGAACATAATGTTCATAGTACAACATTTGTCCTAATGTAATAGTGTTCTTGAAAACAGTTTTATCAAAGTAATTTAAAGTAAAAAGGTTAAGTTGAAAGACATGTCAAATATGTGGAAGCACTTGCCAAACTTAAAAGCAGAATAAATATGTGGCAAAATTAACTTTCAATATGATCAAAATAAAGTGAAAAGAAATAGAACATTAACGATAAATATAAAAAAGTAACAGTAGATTCAAAGTCTTTAAGTAAACTAAGATCAGACTACTTTTTGGAAGAAAATATCCATAGAAACATTTTAACATATTACATGAAAACATTATTTTCAGGGGAAAACATTTGCCCTCACAAATTTGCAGTAAATATCCCTGTGTAAAATGGTGTTAGTGAAAAACAATTTAGAAAAAGTAACAAATGTCTTGAGAAGAACATTAAAAGTGAAATGGTTAAGTTTAAAGACATCCTATTACATTTGTAAAAAGTCATTTGCAAAGGAAAACATTTGATTTTTTGATTTTTTTTTTTTTTTTTGTACAAATTTACAGTAAGGAATGTAGTGTGAAATGGCATTCTTAATCAAAGAATATTTTAACTGGAAAAAAAAGTCTTAATAAGGTTGTAAATGTAAACTGGTAAAGTTTAAAGACATTTCAAATATGGTAAAACACTTGCCAGCCTTAAAAACATAAGAAGTATGGAGCAAAAAGTTAAAAATATAATTTAAATGACATTAAAAGAAGAAAAAGTAAAGTAGTGATCAATATAAATGAATATATATATATGTGTGTGTGTAACATAGCAAAGTTATGTCTTTAAGTCTTAAAGTAAACTACAACAAGGAGGCGAAGAAATTTCTTAATTAGGATGTTAAATGTGAAGTGGTAAAGTTTAAAGACATTTCAAATATGTTCAAACACTTGCCAACCTTAAAACATAAGTATGTAGCCTAAAGTTAAAGAAATATAATTAAAATTAAGTATAAAGGAGGAAAAGTAAAGTAGTGATCAATATATATATAAAAGTAACATAGCAAAGTCATGTCTTTAAGTTTAAGTGAACTCCAACAATGAGGGGAAAAAATGTCTCAATTAGGACGTTCAATGTAAACTGGTTAAGTTCAAAGACATTTCAAATATGTTCAAGCCCTTGGCAACCTTAAAAACACAAGAAGTATGTAGGAAAAAGTTAAAAAATATAATTAAAATGAAGTATAAAGAAGAAAAAGTAAAGTAGTGATCAATATATAGATAAAAGTAACATAGCAAAGTCATGTCTTTATGTCTTTAAGTAAACTCCAACAATGAGGCGAAAAAATGTCTCAATTAGGACGTTAAATGTAATCTAATTAAGTTTAAAGACATTTTAAATATGTTCAAGCCCTTGGCAACCTTAAAAACACAAGAAGTATGTAGGAAAAAGTTTTAAAAAAAATAATTAAAATGAAGTATAAAGAAGAAAAAGTGAAGTAGTGATCAATATATAAAAGTAACATAGCAAAGTCATGTCTTTAAGTCTTTAAGTAAACTCCAACAATGAGGCGAACTAATATAGACTTGAAAAGCATTATAATGTCACAAGGAAAAGTGATGAGCAAGATGATGATGTGTAGATCCAGGTCCAGGCTACATGGATCCAAGATGAAGCACTTGAGTCAGCGGCAGGGCGAACAGGTAGGATGAAATTTGGAACTCCACAAACAGCAGGATGGCAGCAGAGATTCCTGAGCAGAAAATAAGTGAATAAGTTACAAGGAACAACAAGAAATTAAACATAATGTAGATGTCTGACATTACCAGAGAAGTGAGGACAATGATCTGGTAGAGACGAGTTCCTTGGTTGAAATTCAGGGGCGATAATGATGAAGATGATTCTGAAAATGTCTAGCTGGAATCCACAGTTTTATCTGCAAAAGATACTTACTAATACAAACTTTTTAAGGAAAGAGTTGTGGTTAATGTGTGTGAGCAATGGCAAGTTTGCATGGAGGGACCTGAGCCCTCTTGTGTTTTACATGCTTGCTAGGCATCTGTGTGTATGGCTACTGTATGTTTTTTTCTGTGTAAATGTAGAATCTGCCTGGCTATGGGGGAGGAGGGTTTAGGGTGTGGTGCAGTGTTTTATGTCTAGTATGCACGGGGAGCTTTGAAGCTCCATGTGTCTTTCTGTACTTGCCCTACTGTGTGTGCTGTTGCCTCTAGTAGGGATTTCCCTGCTTACAAGTGTAATGTTGAAATTGGGAAAGGGGAGGTGGAAGCATAGAAGGATGCTTTTTAGTCTAAACACCAGGTAGTGACAACAGTGAAAATGTGCAAGTAAAGGCATTTCCTAGGCATTGCCATATTCATGTATTCAGGTTCAAACTGTCAGGCAATTCACAATAGCTCAGCAACTCTGGAAAGTGGTTTGGAGGCCACACAGAAGGAGGTGGGAGGTGTGGAGAGCAGCAGAGAGGCTGTGCGGGTTTAGAGACTTAGTGAAAGCAATAGAAAGCAAATTAAGATTGAGAAAGAAAGCAGGAAACAGTGGATAAACAACAGAGTGGATTAGACAACAAGACAAAGTACAACTAAGTAGCTTGTGGACCATGACTTAGAGCAATTGTTTGTTTTGAAATTTCAAATAGAAATAAAAAAAAACAGGAGAAAGTAATGTATGTATGTAAAAAAAGATTTAAAGGTTAATGAAATGTAGTAAACAGAATAAAAGATTCTAAAATTATTAAACATGACTGAGTTGAAATACTGTAAGAAAAATCAGATTGTAAACAAGGTATAATTAGAGCAAACCTTTGGGAGAATATAAAGTCAATGCTCTATGTCTTATAGCAAGTAATATGAATTTTTTTTTTTTTTGTAAGTCATGCTTTAAACGATGAGGAAACCAATACTAACAGCTTCATGATCACTGTAGTAAGTGGAAATAATTTCCACTTTAACATTGTTCAGATCAATGTCTTTTATGTAAACATGATCAAGTAGACTTCCTTTTTCTGTAGTTGGACCAGTTACCATTTGAGTATATCCTTGTTTTAACATGAAAGTGACAAGAGACTGTGAAACAAGCGCATCATCATTAAAATCACCCATGATGATTTTACCACCTGAGAGTTGATCAACATGATGAAGAAAAGTGTGCATCTTTGTCTTGAAATGGCCAATGCTATATGATGGTGGTCTGTACAGCACAGCAACATTACAGTTGACATGTTGAATGTTAAACACAATGGCTTCCAAGTCATTAGAAGGAGCATCCAGAATGTTACAGCAGGTGCTGTTTTTGTGGAAAAAGCCAACACCACCGTGAGTTTTGGTCTTGAAACTGGACACGATACCCTTGTCACTGTAACAATCGCTTCTAAGCTTGTGATGAAATGTCCAGCCAGGCAACATAATGCTACTGAGCTGATCATGATCTTTCAGCCATGTTTCTGCCAGACACATGACATCTGCATCCAACATTCGCTGGTCATTTTTCAGGTCAAGTAAATGAGTGTGTAAACCTTGAATGTTTTGGAATAAGAGTTTCAGGGAGAAGGCTGTTGTGACTGGACTATCAATGAACTTTGGCATCTGTTGCAACTTCTCGTCTATGTCAGTTTTTGCATAGATAGAAGTGGCTTTGAAATCCTGAATAATTAAACCTTGAGGAGTCTTTACACGGCTTAAGGCCACATAAGCTTGTCCAGCAGAAAAAATCTTTTTAAATGAAACTACAGCCTTGTCTAAAGTCAAGCCTTGCACTTTGTGAATGGTGCAGGCCCATGCCAGACGTAATGGAAACTGACGTCTGACTCCACGGCCATTTGTGAGCTTGTCTTCATCAGGACGAATAGCTGTTGCATTTTCTAGTCCTGCCACAGAACAAGGAAATTTCCCTCTACATTTACTGCCAATTCTGTTATTATCAAAATCAACATAGATGATAGAAGGAAAACTGGGATCTCCCTGAAATCTGATGAGAGAAACAGTGCCAAACACTCCATTAACAAGCCCATCTGAAATGTCTATGTTTTTAATCAACATGACCCTAGCCTTCTGACCCACACTCAACAACCCATCCAAGTATGAAAGTTGATTAAATGCAGGAATGGCTGTTTTCTTTTTAATCTGGCCTGTTTGTTGGTTTTTTTCAAAGTCTTGTGCTTTGATTTGCACAACGTCTGAGCAGACCTTATGCAGCATCTTGAAGTTATGAGAGTCAACATCTCTGTTTGTGGGGAAAATGTGAAGGTCTTCTGTATCTTCACCCATACCTGTCTCACATTGTTTCAAAGAAGCTTCATCCAGTTTGTTAAGTTTTTCACCCTTCTTATGTTTTCTAATGCGATTGAGAGTTAGCGCAAAATCCTTATTTTTCTGACGCATTATGTCTGTGAGTTCAATGTGGCTGAAGGTGTTTTGCCACAAAGTAAAGCCAAGCTGATCTGTGTAAAGTGGTTTACCTTTGACAGGTGGAAGCTGAAAGAAGTCTCCAACAGCAATGATGGAACATTTACCAAAGGGCGAATAGTCACTGCACTGTTTGATCTGGCGAAGTCTGCCATGGATGTAAGTGAGCAACTTGTTGTCAACCATGGAGATTTCATCAATGACCAAAATCTGTAAATCTTTTAGACGGGATCTCAGTGTGTTGACTTTTTCTTCCTTTAAAGGCTGGTAGGGCAAAGAGATGTTGTTACTGATGGCAAAACTGTGATGAATCGTGGTTGCGTTAATGTTAAATGCAGCAACACCTGTTGGAGCTGTGAGTAAAACATGAATGTCGTCAGGATTATTAGACAATGTACGTAACAACCTGCAAGCTTCATAATACACAGCTTTGATTAAGGTGGATTTTCCTGTGCCTGCTCCACCTGAAATGAAGGTGTGGAATGGCTCAGGTTGTTTTCCATTGATTTTGTCCAGGCACCATTGACGGATTTTATAAAAGATTTTGATCTGTAGGTCATTCAGTGAACGCATGAGGGACTGTGCTTCTTTTTGAGTTATCGTTTGCTTTGGAAACTCAAAGGACACAAGAGGTTTTTCAGAGGATTCCAGATCTGGGATGATGTCTCTCTCTGCAGGATTATCATCTTTGTTTAGAGACATTTCCTGCAGGCATTCCAACCTATCTGATTCAGTTTCTGGACACAGTTCTGCCCAGCCATCTTCATGATGTTCACTGTGTCCATGTACTTCTTCACAATGCTCTAACTCTGTTTCAGTTGTAAACTTAGACCTGTTGGAATCTACCACAGTTTTCACAAGCTGAGGATTACCACTACTGTCAGTGATGGAACCGTTGGAGTAAAACTCCTCAAACCTGTGAAAAGGTGAAGGTTTCAACTGATCAGGAGAATAATGAGGCAAAAACAGCTGGAGAAGGCTTTGGTAATGTTTTTCAGGTTGTGATATGACTGAAAACTTACAAAACCTTACAACAGCCATGTCACTCCTCGTTCTCTTTTTCACAAAACCAGAATTATTGGATAAAGCAATGACCCCAGCTTTGGACTTTTCTGTCTTAGGCACATTTCTGTACTGTGAGGCAAAAGTAGTCAAACACATGTCATGAAACTCCTCAGACGTTGGTCTGTTCTTATAGCGATCAGTAATGTTGGTCATCCAGATCTGATCAGTACTGATGTCTCCTTGTTGTGCTCGGTTTTGGATCACATTGAGGGGAAGGCTCATTTTGACAATATTGTCTCCAGTTGGAACAAAGACAACTTTCCTTGAGCTTTCCTTCAATCTCATGTTTGTGACTCGATACACACTTTCCTGAGCAGACACCTCTCTGTTATGAAGAAACACACTCCCTAATTTGTTCAATGCCTCTTTAGCCTCAAGATTGCCCTTGTTTTTTACCTCATTTTCAGCATGTTTCAGGAGTAAACCCATTTCACGTTCAGCTTTAGATATGTAAGAGATGATGTAAACCACACAGGCATAAGCATCACAGACATATTGAATGTCCATGTTGGCATTCCAGCATTGCAAAAGATCAGTGTTGTACTGATTAACCCAGACATCATGAACATTTCTTCTATGTACCACAGTGGTTTTTTTGCTAGAAAAACCATAAGCTTTTTCAAACATTGACTGGTTGATGCCAACAGAAGCAAAAAGGTCATCAACACTGTCATATGTTGCATTTCCATTTGAAAGAGCAAGTTTAACCTTACTCATGATTTCTTTGGCTTTGGTCTTACGTTGTTGTTCCAGTTGTTCTTTAGTTGTTGTTTCTGTGTCTTTCTGCTCTGTGCTACATTTGTCTTTGTTTGGTTCTTCGTTGGGTTTTGTTGGGCTTTTACAGATGAAGGTTTTGATGCTTGGCGGTCTTGGAAAGTTAAATCTGCATGGAGTTCCCCTTTTTTTGCAACTTTTAGAGTGCTTCTTGCTATGCATCTGGACACTTGATACAACCTCATGCAAGTCTTCACTTTCAGGTGGAAGGTCACATGTGATGTATTTGTCTATGAATGCAACAACCTCTTCATCTGAGTTTTTACCGATTTTGGGTGCATTTTCAACCCAGAAGAGACAATGGCAATGAGGTGATCCACGTTGTTGAAACTCAACTCTGTAAAAGTAATCGATGACTTTGCCAATGGGGTTAGCTGGAGACATGATGACATCCTTCAAGAAACAGCGAAACCTGTGATCAAACATTCTTGCTGCTGTCACTGGATTTGTTTTAAGCAAGTCACATTTGCTTGACCAGTCCAGGTCTTTCACATTGACCGGTTTGTTGCCAACATGCAAAAAAGCCTCCATCATCTCAGTCCAACGTAAATCTGCAGATGAAAATGAGCAGAACCAAGTAGGGATTCCCAGCTGCCTGACCATAGCAAACAAGTCTTTCTGAACACCTTGCCAAAACACAGGTGTTCCTCTTATAGGCTTTAAGAACTTATAACCTCTGTCCTGATGTAACACATTTTGTAAGAAGCCTTTGTTTGCTAGCATGGATGAAGTAATTGGGGCCCGATCCTCTCCGTGTTGGCCTTTCCTCATAGCTATGGACACATTTGACACAACTTGATTAATTTCTGATAAATACTGAGCATAAAAGATGTAATCTAAATTGCTTCCAAATCTCCCATCGGCGTTTAAAATTCTGGCATTCAAGTATTTACTGAGTGTTATCCTCTGTTGTCTGGCATCATGGAAAGTTCCTGTTCCTTTTGGAAAGAGAGCTGGAAAACATTTAGCTTCATTTTCTGTATCCGTTAGCAGTCGAACAGGACTGTTACCTTCAGCAGGAGCAACTGACATGATGCTGTCAAAGTGGTGGTCCATAACTTCCTGAGCGATATCTACTGGTTGGATGCAGGTATCCAAATACATCCCATGCTGTTGTTTGTCATTAATATGGTCATCAATCTGGTCTTCTGGCTCATCATCCTGATTTGTTGTTGCATCTTTATCAGCATCAGTTGGCTCTTCGGGGCAGCTGGCATGCTCTTGTTCAGTGCTTTTCTCCAGAGGATTGATCCAGTCTTCATTAAATACAACATCTTTGTACCATTTGTTATGTAATTTCAGATATTTGAGTGCTTTCTTGACTTTTTGAGAATGCACGTATTGGTATTTGTAGTGGCCTTTGTAAGTCAGTTTCCTTTTTAGCTTAACACGGAGCAACAAATCTTTATCTTCTGACCTTGGTAGAACCTTGGAAACAGTATCACAGCTGGATGGAACACAAGACACCACTCCTTGGATCCCATTCTGCGAACCCTTGGGGAGGGCGAGAAGCTTCATGAAGGGTATATTCAGGCCAACTAAGTGTTGTTCCAAAGAATTCAGTGTCTGGAGCTCTTCAGGAGCAGCATCTAACTGAAGATTGTTCACAGCACTTTGTTCTGGAATGTGACCTTTCCTTATTTTACTGTGGCATGTAAAACATATCCATAATCTACTGCTGTGGTACTTGAGCAAGTTGCAACTAGGATTGCAAATATCTCCACAGTTATGTAAATATGTAAAAGTTATGCATTGTTTTGCCACTGAAGCAACTGGGGAACCATTTTTGTCATACTGATCTCTGATACATTCACGTACCTGATGTTTAAATAGTAATCTATGACAAGAACAGCAGACATTTTGAGGCCCACTTTTAACCTTGTCCTGAAACTGTTGTATAACAAAGTTAATATCTTTCTTAAGGAGTGACTGAGTGTTTCTTCTCTCTTTGGTATGCTGTTTCAAATACATATGAAACTCTGGATTTTGTTTGTTTTTATTTTTGTTGTAATCTTTTACATGTTCACGTAGACTAGGTCTAGTGGCGTAATTGTGAATACTCTGTGCTCTCATTTTACGTTGATATGTCTTATCATTTGTGTATTTTTCTTTATTGCTAAGTTTGACTTTTGCTTGGAAAACATCATCTGTTGGATATCTGCGTTGACTGTATTTCTTAACCTTTTCTTGGAATTTGACATCTGTTGCATATCTGCGTTTACTGTTATTTTTAACCTCTTCTTGAAAAATTGCATCTGTTGCATATCTGTGTTTACTGTTTTTTTTTACCTTTTCTTGAAAAACATCATCTGTTGCATATCTGTGTCGATTGTACTTTTTTACCTTTTCTTGAAAAACATCATTTGTTGCATATCTGTGTTGATTGTACTTTTTTACATTTTCTTGAAAAACATCATCTGTTGCATATTTGTTTTGACTGTACTTTTTTACCTTCTCTTGAAAAATAGCATCTGTTGCATACTTCTTAGTACTGTAACGTCTGACTTCACTTTTGAATTCAGCATCATGTTCGTATCTATTTATAGATGCCTGTTTTAATTGATGTTGATATTCTTCATCTTTTGCGTATTTGTTGATGAGATACTGTTTTTTTTTATATTGATATTCAGTATCACTGTTATATCTGTGTTGTAATTTGAGTCTCTTGTTTTGACTATAGTCAATATCTTCTGCATATCGCTTTCTGTGTTTTACTTTATGACTAGTACTGCTACAGCTGTTTTTTGTTGGGGACATTACTTCATTAGTTGCATTAATGTGTTTACAATGACCAAAAGAGCTTAAAGGAAAACACGTATTAGAGGATATATCTTTTACACATGAAATCGGCTGATAATGATTCTCCGTGTGATTAAGATATATCCCGGTGTTAGTACTCAAGGGACTGTTGGACTGATACTTTAACCACCTCTGTGTACTATAGGTATAGATATCTGTATGAAACAAATCAGCAGCTGCTTGAATTTCAACCTCTGTAGCCCATGTTTTAACATGTTTCATCCGAGACTCTGTCACATACTGATGAACAGATGAGAACTCACTTCTTAGAATGGTTGAATAAAGCTCAGGGTTTGTTTCTATGTGCTTAACCACAGCTAAACGAATACGCCGATGATTGTCCTGGCTGCCTGTGAAAACATCAGCCAAAGAACTGAACAAGCAGTTGCCATCTGATTTGATTCCAATATTCAAACAAGGGATAGGTTGATCTACAGTAACACTTTCTACAAGAAATTCCTCATCCAAACTTGGAACAATTCCAAGTTTGGCACAGATTTGCCTTTTTTTTGCTAATGGGAAATGTGTAAAATGTTACACTGCTTGGATCTGTTTCTGAAACTATGCTGATTGATGGATCATTTGGATCATCTGTGTCTGCTGTTGCAGGTACATGAGAAGCAGAGACAAATGAGCCCTGTGATTTGTCAACAAAAACCAAATCTGGATCATTATCACTACAAACTTCTACATCTGTTGTAAAAGTTTGCACTGGAAATGATACAGATTGTTGATGATAAGTCTGATCAACAAACACTTGGAGACCAGTTACTTCATACAGAGCATCTGGTTCATTTGCATCCTCATATAAAGATATTATCAAGTTGTCCACATGTGTTTGCACTAGTTCCATGCTGGAATAGAAAAACATTCCGCTTGTGCCATAAATGTCTAAACCACCTTGATCGTCACGTGTATGAGGGTCAAAGATGGCAAACTCCTTATCGTTCCTTATAATAGCACACGTATTTCTCCTGATGGTTAACAAACACCCGTCATGCTCAAACAAGGATCTTTGTATTGTCACATCCAGAGGCATGATCAGGTCCTGTACCTCTGAATCGTACTGCTCAATATTCAGATCACCAGTCAAAGTGGGTGAATATTGCAATCTGAATCTGTGGTCACCCAGTACATGTTGTCTAGGTAACTCATCTACAAGAACATAACCAGTGGTATTTCCCTCACTGATCAAATTCTGATTTATCATGGATGAATATAAATGATCACCCTGAATCAAAATGTCATCGACATCACGGGTATCCCAGGTCCAAGCACTTTTGGTTGCATGTGTCAAAATCGCCATGATGCTGTTAGTCGTACATTGTTTACCCCCATTCTTATCAAAACGTGGACTAGCTTGATGGAATGAACCTCTAACAACAGACATGACATGATCACCACTTATCTGACTCGGATCAGCAGTCGTAGATAGCGATGAGCCAGCCATGATGTCCTGCAGACTCTGTTCTGGTCTGTCTGTATTTCTGGTAGAGGCCCGGTCAGCAGTCACAGATGAAACAGAAGCATGGTTGTTGATTTGATGTTGCCCAGTTGACTTCTTCGTCTTATGCAACTGAAACAGCAAAAATAAAACAATAAGTTCTCTTTTACAATATTCAAACATACACTGTGTACAAAATGTAACACATCCAATCATGTTGGACAAAAATGATTAATAAGAAAAAATATGTTGCTACTCATCATTCTTTTAAAATGCTTGTCCAATCAACATACATATACAAACATTAATCTGTTCAAGATCAGTCAAAACAACATACCTTCAGTACAGATCCACATGTCAAAGGAGGATGCTCATCGTCATATGTGTGAACAGCACACAGCAAATTTTGCAGTGTTAAATCAACACTTATAGAGTTAAATTTAACACTGTATCCGAGTGTATTTGGTCCTTATCAAAATAGTGTTGAATTAACTCTTTCCATAGTGTTGAAATTTCAGAGTAAAATTAACTCATAATTGAGTAAAAATTTAACACTGGCTTACACTGTATAGTGTTAATAGAACTTAACACTGTAGGTTAATAACACTGGATAGAGTTAATCTGATTCTCAGCAGTGTTAAAGAGTTACTCAATTGTGGTGATAAATCAACTCAAGCGTAAATACTTTTTGCACCTGTATTGAGTTCGTGGAGATGTACACTAAGCGTACAACAAAGGTTTTGATACTAACATCCATCCCATTATGAACTGAGCTATGGACTGAGCCACCACTCATGCTCATAACAGCATCTCAGACTTTGAGACTGTTGTGAAGAAAAGCTTTTTGCTATGACAGTTGTCAGATGTGTGCTGGTGACATACTATCGACTTCAACAACATATGCTGATGAACACATACTACACACTAAGGAGACCCAAAGGGATCACATATCTACTTAACTCGCGGTGCAGGACCATACAGAGAAGTCACAAAGCATGATGGGAAATATTCAACTAAAGAGGGCGGAGTCATCCTGGGTGCACTTAGTTACACTTGATAGAGTCAATTATACACTGACAGAGGAAACTTGTTTTAACTCTGAAAATTTTCACCTGCACTGGTGGTCATTTTACTCTCAATGGTGTTAGAATTACTCTGAAAGAGTTAATAGGATTTAACAACTCAAATTTAACACTGAGGATTAGCAGGGCTCTGAAAACACAAAAACCATTTTTGTGAAGGTTTCTTATAATCTCATTATTATAACTTTCTTGTGATGAAAATAAAACCCCTATACTATATTATTGTCCTTCTTCAATTACACTCATACACAGATATGCTCATTCTGAAACTGTTAAACATTTAATACCGCTTTGTAGTGAAGTTACCTTGCTATCACTTATTTATTCTTAAATGATAGACAAGAGAATGCTAATGAAAAATATCACAAAATGGATGAATTGACATAAATGAAATGAAATTAATGAATGAAATAAATACCTCTTTTACAGCATCAATGCTCTGTGCCTCCAACACCTGCTGCTGGTCATCCATGGCAGACTAAATAGAACATAACAGATGAACATGTTAACTATTATTGACATCATGCCAATGTTTTTGAATAGCTAAGTTAAATACAGGTTGTTAAAATATTTCTTGTGTGCATAATGATCTTACCATCTCTGTATCATCCAGTGGTTGATGAGAAGACTGTTTAGAGGTTCTTTCTCTCACTGGTCCATCATCAATACGGAAAGATGATGATTTTGAAATCCCTGATGATGTCTCTTCCTGTAAAAACAATACATTTAAAAAATAATTGTAATAAACTTTAAACTTTCAATTCTTCTCCTCTAAGATGATAAACTAAGAATATGAATATATAACAGATGACTAATCTTTAGCTCTGGAACTATGTTTCATTTTACAGTTCACTGAACCAAAACAAATTTTAGGTTAGATACTGTTTCATCTAGGACACTTTGCCCACAATGTATTATGTACAGACAGTTAATATCAAGACAAACATTTATGTCGTAATTCTTCCCACTTTTTATTTCAAAGAAAAAGTGAACTTACACTAGAACAACAAGGAGTCGGAGCTTCCAACACATCCTGCTGGTTCTTGCTCAACTTCAAACAATGTAGCAAAACAGAAGACTTCTTCAACACCACCTGGTTCTGAAAATCAGAATGGAACCATAAGTTTATGATATGCCAAGAAAATATTCTATAAGTTTATTCTGAACCTTGACTAGTTAAGAAATAATTATTCCATGAAAGTAAAAAACCACAAACTCACCTTTTGGTCATCTGCTTCCTGCACGGGCTCTAAAACCACATGTTTCCCGTCCATGACACACTAAATATAATACAACAAAACAAGATGTTGATTATCAGTACAAAACTACACATATATATTCATATTAATCTGTATAGAAATATACCAACACATTGTTATAACACTTTTAGTGTGAACATATTCTTACCGGTTTACTGTCCTCATCAACAGATGCGCAGATTTTCGGTTGCACTTTCACAGGAGCTGCAGAGGGGGGCAAGGAATCGTAGCCTCAGGTGTAACTTTTCCCTGTAAAGAATTAAGATTTAAATGACAAATTTTTCACCACTGCTTACCTGCATCTCCTCAGAAAAATATAACACATATAATCATGTTGGACAAAACAGATTAATTTTTTTTTTAAATGTTGCTACTTATCATTCTTTTAAAATGCTTAATCAATCAACATACATATACAAGCATTAATCTGTTCAAGATCAATCAAAACAACATACCTTCAGTACAGATCCACATGTCAAAGGAGGATGCTCATCGTCATACGTTTTAACAGCAGGGCCCTGAAAAGACAAGAAAACATTTTTGTAAAGTTGTCTTATAATCTCATTATTATACCTTTCTTATGACAACAATAAAACCCCTATACTATATAATTGTCCTCCTTTATTTTCACGAATACACAAATATGCTCATTATAAAACTATTAAACATTAGATTTGATACCAATTTGTAGTGAAGTTACCTTGCTATCACTTAATTATTGTGAAATAATAGACAACAAATGCTAATGTAAAAAGATTACAAAATGGATTAATTTACCTAAATGAAATGACATTAATGAATGAATGAAATAAATACCTCTTTTACAGCATCAATGTTCTGTGCCTCCAACACCTGCTGCTGGTCATCCATGGCAGACTAAATAGAACATAACAGATGAACATGTTAACTATTATTGACACCATACCAAAGTTTTTGAATAGCTAAGTTAAATCCAGGTTGTTAAAATATTTCTTGTGTGCATAATGATCTTACCATCTCTGTATCATCCAGTGGTTGATGAGAAGACTGTTTAGAGGTTCTTTCTCTCACTGGTCCATCATCAATACGGAAAGATGATGATGTGGAAATCTGTGATGATGTCTCTTCCTGTAAAAACAATACATTTAAAATTAATTGTCATAAACTTTAAAGCTTTCAATTCTCCTCCTCTTAGATGAAAATCTATATGAATATATAACAGATGACTAATCTTTAGCTCTGGAACTATGTTTCCTTACAAATCTTCTATAAGTTTAATCTGAACCTTGACAACTTTATACATAATTATTCCATGCAAGTAAAAAACAACTAACTCACCTTTTGGTCATCTGCTTCCTGCACGGGCTCTAAAACCACATGTTTCCCGTCGATGACACACTAAATATTATACAACAAAAGAATATGTTGATTATCAGTACAAAAATATACATATAAATTCATATTACTCTATATAGAAATATACCAACACATTGTTCTAACACTTTTACTGAGAACATATTCTTACCGATTTGCTGTCCTCATCAGAAGATGTGCTGATTTTCGGTTGCACTTTCACAGGAGCAGCGGAGGGGGGGCAAGGAATCGTAGCCTCAGGTGAAACTTTTCCCTGTAAAGAATTAAGATGTAACTGACAAATAATTCATCAGTGATTTACTGCATCTCCTCAGATTTCATTAAAAAGGAAATACAAAATGTAAGATATACAATCATCTTTCATAAATCAAATTTAATGATAAAAACATATGTTGATACAAGTTATTCATTTGCAATGCTTGTCCAATCAACATACATATACAAACATTAATTTGTTCAAGATCAGTCAAAACAACATACCTTCAGTACAGATCCACATGTAGAAGGAGGATGCTCATCGTCATATGTGTGAACAGCAGGGTCCTAAAAACACAATAAAACATTTTGTGAAGGTTTCTTATAATCTCATTATTATAACTTTCTTGTGATGAAAATAAAACCCCTATACTATATTATTGTCCTTCTTCAATTACACTCATACACAGATATGCTCATTCTGAAACTGTTATACATTTAATACCAATTTGTAGTGAAGTTACCTTGCTATCACTTATTTATTCTTAAATGATAGACAAGAGAATGCTAATGAAAAATATCACAAAATGGATTAATTGGCATAAATGAAATGAAATTAATGAATGAAATAAATACCTCTTTTACAGCATCAATGCTCTGTACCTCCAACACCTGCTGCTGGTCATCCATGGCAGACTAAATAGAACATAACAGATGAACATGTTAACTATCATTGACATCATGCCAATGTTTTTGAATAGCTAATTTAAACACAGGTTGTTACAATTCATTTCTTGTGTGTGTAATGATCTCACCAGCTCTGTATCATCCAGTGCTTGTTGAGAAGACTGTTTAGAGGTTCTTTCTCTGACTAGCACGTCCACAGGAACAGTAGAGGCAACACAAGGAATCAAAGTCTCAGGTGTAACTTTTCCCTGTTAAGAATTAAGATTTAAATTACAAATTATTCATCAGTGATTACCTGCATCCCCTCAGATTTCATAAAATAGAAAATAAAATCCTGAAAAATGTAAATAATTACAAACCTTTGCCATAGGAACTCTTTTCACACAAGCAGCAGCTCTGCGTTGTATTGCTGGTGTTTTTGAGGAGCGTCGTACTGCATCTTCAGTGAAAGTCAAACGGGCAACCTTCTTGGGAGGAACTGGAAGCTCAGGAATGGCAATCTGGAGTTGTTGCAATGCAGACTCCCACAGCGTCTCGGCAAAAATCAGCATGCCGTCACTGTCGCTGAGATGAACCTGAAATTATTACAACCATGTAAGAATTCAATGTGAATTTAATTCAACAGCACCAATAAGGTGCTTCTGTCCTTTTTAATCTGAAAAAGGACAAAAGCTCAAAACATCACGCATTATATCTCTTTAAGGACCAGTCCCTGGTGAGAAGATCCCTGCTCATCTAGTTTTTACTTTACTTGCATCCAGCAGCCAGTCTTTATTTATTCTGGGATTTGCGTGAGACTAATGTAAATTACTTAAGAAAATACAGTAACTACCACAAAATGTTGTAAATAACAATGTCCTTACTCCATCTCTGCTCCAAAGCTTCAGATCATCCAGGGGGTATTTCTGTGTTGTAGTCACGTACTTCACATCTACAATATGAAAACATTGTCACATTAGTTTAAAAACATCCAACTTGTGCTTGTCAAAAATAGAAAAAAATTAATCTCCTAAAAATATGGCATTGATGACCCTTACTTCATTCTACATAATTTCTATGGTTGTATCAACTTTCTATGTATTGTCACTGTTATATCAACTTCAACTGTACCGTTTCTTTCTGCCATGCGCTGAAGTTCTTGACGAAGATTTTCTTGAAGTTCAGGTTTAACATTCAGCCTTGGAGGAAAGTCCAGCACGAAAACCTGTAGACACCACACAGATAAAGATACATTGTTATAATTATTCTAGTGTAATAATGTTTTCATAAATACAATTAAAAACTAAATAGAATAACAGATTATACTCTAAGTAATTAATTTCATATAATCCTAACTGACTTACGTTTGGACAAACGCTGCACACTGAAGTAAGGAGTTGATCAAAGTCTTGTCCGGCTTGAGAAACGGTGGATTGGAGTTCATTGGAAGTCGCAAGTAAACATATTACAGATGGTGTCCAAGATATGGATGCGTTCAAGACTTCAGTTTCAATGTCCTTTGCTTTCCCCCCAGGAACACTGACAAAACCAAATGCCACTTTGTCTGTTCCTGGCATGTTGACGTAAGAGTCAACCAATGCACGTAGATGGGAGTCTCCAACAACCAACACAAACTGCCACAAAGAAACACAATTTTTATAAGACTTTGCTCAACATATATGTGCTACTATTACCTAATATTTGCTCTTGAATCAAATCACATCATGATTACATACTTCTTTGTCTGGAGACTCAGCTGGAATGCGAATCCTGCAGCTTCGGTTAGTGTAGAGAGAAGGTGACCATTTTTGGACCCGATGGCGCCACCAAGTGCCACAACCTTAAAAAAACCCCATGAATACAATCAGAGCTACAAATAATTTCACTACTACAAATATATGTGTAAATTGTACAACAGCATAAATTTCAGGTTCACTGCTTTATATCTAAACATTTTTCATCCAAACAAGTAAAATTAACCACTTACGAGGAACAAAACTTGAATTAGCGGATAGAGCTTCAAATTCCAGAGGTCTGGAATTGCGTTTCCACTCCTTCAGGACAGCGACACGCTGCAACCGTGAAGCCTTCCCACGTGGCATCTGAAAACAACAAACACAGTATTAACAATTGGGTTATTTTTATTCTGAAATCAAATGCCAGAATCATTTACATATTGTGGAAACCTAACATTTTAGTTTTCCCTTTAAAGGAAAAACATTATTTGTAACCTGTATCTCCTTTAACAACAACATTGGTTATATCCTGGCTCCCAGGATAAGTTTTACTGCTACCAAATGTAAATTTAAGATGCCCTTTCTACTGTCTTTCCCTTCTTCAGACTGAACAATCCTGTTTAACTTGTTAGACTACAACCTCCTTGCATACCATATCAGGTCAATACCATCCCCCACCTCGAGGCCTTCACTTAATGCCTTAACAACCTTTCTTCTACTGTTCTTCAAAACATCCTTATATCACATTACAGTCTAAATTATGTTAAAACAAAATAGTAATACTTAAAGCTTCAAAGGACTTGTCTCTTACTGACGTATCTGTTCTGCAATCTATAAAAATTGTGCAAACTCCTAACCAAAAGTAAATTCTTCTCCAGATTAGTAATTGCATTTGAAAAAAAAAAACACTCCCTGAAAGTCTCCAACTTTGTCAATCTACTATAAATAGACAGGCAAAACTTTAAATAAAAAAAAAAAAAGGATTTTATCCAGTAAAAATGAAGAACTTACCTTGATTAATTTGATCACTTGAAGAAGTCCTTGGTCAAAATCCAAATATCAATCCAAACTGCAAGGTTTCAAATGACAAATGTAATACTAGAGCACCACTTAATGTAGACTTCAATAAACGCTTTATACCAATACACTAATTACAGCTGCACTAAAACTTCTATGCAACTCAGAAAGTGAACAAAGGCTGGGCAAACTGCAAAGAAGACCAGCTCTTCTCTCAGGAACAGAGTGAGACGAAATGGCCAGTTGCAGGTACTCAGTACATTTCTTCAGTATGGATCATCCATCCCATTGGCCCAGAGTCGTCACTTAAAACAATGGGCAAAGTGAAGTCCCAACCCCATCTGCCCCAGTGACTATAAACACCCAGAAAGCTCCTCTTACACAAATACAACATATAGCCTCTTTAATATTCTTTGTGACAATACATATATTTCATAGCACCAACAGAACTATACATTTCTACATTTTAACTCAATCAGTCACTAACTGCATCAATCCCAAAAAAGAGAAGTTTGGCAGTTGAAACTCCTGTCCTGAAAAATTCTACTTTGCATGACACTGCAAACAGAAATCCACCAACATTGCTGCAGCCTAAACACATGCTAATTAACAGGAACGACTCTCACCCAGCTCACATTTCTCACATTCCAACAGTGTTTCCACACTATATTCACTCCAACTTTTCACATTTTGGAAATAAATCAAAACACTAGAGAAAAAACTGAACAGAACTAAAATGTTCATGAAAAAAAAATTGCAATAAACTACTGATTATATCTAAACTATTATAACATAATTTTGACAAACTTAACTGACCAACCACTGCGTCTAGTAAAATATATCAGAATATCCTTTTACAACCTTGTATAACCTAACGGTGTTTTAACATTTTGGATTTCTGAACAACAAAACACTTTCTTATTCATACAGAAGAAAAAAAAAATCAGGGTTTTACTAAAAAGCTGTGAAGATGAACTATCCTGGCTAGTTGGAAAAGTGTCCCCTTGGCTGAATGGTTAGCATGCACGCCTCCCACCCAAAAGTCACAGGTTCAATTCCCACCCAGGCTGTTTGTTGTGTACCCTATCATGTACACCATACATTAAGCAATTAAAGAAGAATGTTAATATTTTGTTACATATCTCTTTCAGCAACGCTCCTATCAGATACTCTTGCTAACTGTATGGCATTGAAATGTATGCAGTCGCTAAAGAATACATATCATTTTCAGAGAAGAATTACGGTCATATCATCTGCCTTTCAAGGGACCACAATATTAGAATAACTCTCACTTACTCATAACCACAGACTCACTATTCATATCTTCTTCCTACTATATCCATTTTATGTGTACATCAAAGGAATAGTTCACCCACAGAATGATTTAAATTTATTTTCCACTTACCTTCATGGTGACCAAGACTCTGGAGCACTTTTATAATATCTCAAATGCAGCCAGAGATCAGGACAACTTCTCATTTCCCCCAACCTTCATATAATGGAGTTGCCGGGGTCCCAGCCAAAAAGATCCATATAAGTCCTCAAAACATTGGCAATATTCCTCCATACTGCTCAACCAATGTAGTCCAAGTGTCCTGAGTGGGTAACACCAATAATGTACTCGAAACAACTTCATTTAATATAATTTTAGAGCCTAAACAATACTATACGCCAATGCACATTCACAAAACTGCAAAAGCCACGACAGACGAGATCACGCGCTCTCTTTTTCTTTCTTTCTTTCTTTTAAATCACTATCCAACCTCTCCTGTGTTTGTCCCATTTGTCTAGAGCTCTAGCGCTCTTACCACAATGTAAACAGTGAATTTCTTCTTCTGCGCTTGCATTATCAACAGAGTAGGATCTGAACACCGAGGCTTCCGTAGTGTTGTGACCGCGCATGTGCACGCTTCACAGAAGTAAACAGTACTCCTTTTTAGGCACTAAAAATATAGTAAATTGTGTCAGTTTGAGTAAATTCTGGACGCTACCCACTCAGGACACTTGGATTACATTGACAAGCAGTATGGAAGAATATGAAAATTTTTTGTGGACTTTTATGTACCCTCTTGGCTGGGACTCTGGTGAACTCCATTATATGAACTTTGGGATGAACGAGAAACCTTCCTGATCTCCAGATGCATTTCAGATATCAAAAAAGTGCTCCAGAGTCTTGCTCACCATAAAGGTAAGTGGAAAATAAAGTTAAATCATTCTGTGGGTGAACTACTCCTTTAACAAGCAAAAGAAACAAAACATTTCATTGCTTGCTTAAAATTGCCATATTAAAAATAGTCAGACAAGTGTTTCCCCATAATAACAATAATTGAAACTATAATCTCCCACAGGACAGCACTTGCAATTATGCACCTTGCCAACCACAGATATCAATAGAACTTCCTTTAGATGCCATCAACATACAGCCTATAAATGTAATCATCTATTAGTTCTTGCTATTCAGTCAGCCTTGTAGCACCCAATAATGTTATAGTTTAATGAAAATGTTATAACATTTGCAAAGAACTCAATTAAAAAGGTCATTACACCCAAAAATGTCAGAACTAGACCAATGATGTTATCTAATATTATGACTAATGTAGTCATGACATTTTTTACTGATAATGCAATATTCTATGCTATTATTAGACATGTATTACATTTACAGGTGAGTCCATTTAAAAAAAACAAACTAATGTAATACTTCAAAGACAATGTAATATAGAAGTCTATATTTTGTGTTTTCAGAATCTAAATTGTTGCATACACTGACTTTGAAACGAAAGAATAACCATTGCTTCCATAAGCATACTTCACTCTCCGCAGTTTTCCAGCGAATCAGTACCATGTGAAAACATATACTTTATTAATCCCAATTACTGTGCCATTTAGGAACATTGATTTCTACGCTTAAATCAACTAAAAAAAAAAAGAATTACTTTATTGAGCCCAATCAGGAAATTCACTTTCTGCATTTAACCCACCTCAGGTTGAACCTGAGAGCAGGGGGCTGCTACTTAAAGTGCCTGGGGAACAGTTGGTGGGGGGGTTAAGGACATTGCTCAAGGGTCCACAGTGGTTCACATGAACCCGGGTCTGCCACGCAAAGCCTGCGGCATTAACCACTACGCTACAAAGTCCCCCAACTCAAGTTGAACCTGGGAAAAGTGAACAATGAACTGTTATTTAAAGCCCCCAGGGAGCAGTTGGTGAATTAAGGACCTTACTTAAAGGTCCACAATGGTTTACATGCACTGTAAACCCAAACAGTATTATTAACTCAAACTCATTAAGGTTAGATTACTCAAAATCAAGGTTTCAGGTAAAAGAACTATTAATTAATGCGTTTTCTGACTGAGTAATGCTCCTTTAATTTGAAGTAGATTAATAATATTGAGTTGATGGCTGTCATTCAATTAAATCTTTTAAGTAAATGCATAAGCTGGGTCCTTATGTCATAGCCATCATTGCGTCCCTCATTCATATTCCTGTTTAGTGACACCTAGTGTCCAAATGGGTCCACATCAGCCAAAAATGCACTCAAACCTTCTCAGTAGTGCCCATGACCAGAAAATGAAAGATTTATCAAATAAATTAGCAGCATCCAACAAATACTATGTGGATAATCCGTGCCTTTAAGCATTTGACTTATAGTTATACAATAAAAGGTTCTGGCTAATCTTAACTGTTCCCAATGTTTAATCAAAGGTTGTTTTAAACCTTAAATAAAAAAAAATGAACTGAAAAAGAGATGTAAACTGTGTTTCTATTTACCTAAAAAAAAAGTAATAGTACATTGTGAGCCAAAACAAAAACATATATATATATATATATATATATATATAACATATCATTGCATAGCATAGCAGTAGCTTTGGTTCAGGTGAAAGAGCAGTTGTCATTCAACCAGATGACCCTGGGATCAATTCCAAACAATCAATTCCAATTTTCCAAAGCTACCTACATACTTCAAAGGCCATACGCTTAAAACCAAATCACATAATTCCATGAAACTCCTACAGCAACAAAGGAAAGTGATTATCTACTCATGTTGCATAAAGAAAATTTTTTTAATTCTAGGGGGGGCTATAACATTTTTTTTTTATGTCACTAACAATTGCTCATATATGTATGAAACTCACTGTGTATGTTCATATCATCACTCTGTGCTGATTCCTAGAAGATGGTTATGATTGGACAAAGCAGGAATGGTTTATGAGTGGGCCAGACCCCGATTTTCACTATTTCATCATTAACAATAAGCTGTTTTTCCTAGACAGCCTAATGTGATAGAGATATTCCTTGAATCATGCTGAACATTTGAATCTTAAAAATTCCAACTTTATAAGGTAAGTAGTGTCTAAAATAAGATGGGGAAAGAGGATTGGAAGCAGTTTTGGGTCTGCCCTGTGAATCACCTGCTTTCTTTCCCGAATTGCAATATCTCAGCCTGAGAACATAAATAAGGATTTTCAACTTCTACATGTTCGATCATAAAAATTCCAACTTTATGAGGTACGCAGTGTCTAAAATAAGATGGGGAAAGAGGTTTGGAAGCAGTTTGGCGTCTCCCCTGTGAAGCAGTGGCTTTCTTTCCCCAATCGCAAAATCTCAGCGTAAAAAGCATAAAGTGGGATTTTCAACTTCTGCATGTCCAATGCTTAAAATTCTAACTTTATGGGACAAAAGTTAGAGAGGTATGTCCTCATGATATTGAACTTATCGCAATGACGTCATAATTCCCTGTTATCAGCCCAATGATTATTGTGCATCCCAAATAACAACCAATCTTGTTGCAGTTTATGTCAAGATATTCCTTATGAATCCCAAGCAGTTTGGCAAAGATTTTTAATCCTGCAAATATCAAAGTTGTCTAAAGTTCACAACTGCATCTGTTGTGTGTTTATCTTAATTTTGCCATTGTTATGTTATTGATCATTCATAAATAGGGCTGTAACAATACTTGAATTTACATAAATATAGCAACCCTTAGAGCAACGATCCTGTCTCGCAATGGGAGAAAGCAGGATCACGTCACCCTCCAAGCCCAGTTCTGATGTTCTGAAAATTTTCAGGTCAAAAAACTATCTGACTTTTTTTCTGAATCAGTCTACAGACTATTGCAAGCATTTAGTTTCTAACTCAACAGCACATCTGTTTTAAAGGCACCAGGTAAAGTATCCACATGTTTTTTCCCCGTGCAAAACAAATTACACTTGTCAGTTTTCCATATAAACCATCGACTGAGATCAGTTACTCACGTGCCTGCTGCTCGAAAAACTGTGACTGAGGTGAGCGATGGCAAGTCTTAAGACATTGACAACAGTGAAAGGACAGGAAGGAAGAGTCCTGGTCGTGTTCGGCAGACCAGACACACGGAGGACAGCCAGCTGGATGTTTGAATAGTGATATCTGATATTCACCTTAGGAACATCTGTTAAAACAGAAGTCCTATGGTACTGTAATGCTTATGCTGAAGTTTGAGCACAGAAAGAATCTGGAGTGGTTGGTGGCTGTGAGTTTTTGGTGAATGTTGGTCTACAACAGAGTTGTCCAGTGCTGGTCCTTGACAATCACAATCCTGCAGGTGTTAGACATTTTCCTGAATACTTTGTCAATATTACCCATACACATAAACTTAATGCTGCACCGTCATTGAAGACAATACGTTTTCATGCTTAGGAAACCTTCTTTGCAAAATTATATAAAATCATCCATTTTTTAATGAGGGTTACTAATCTATGTGTTTGACGAACTGGGATTTTTAACTTGTGCATGTCCAATCTTAAAATTTCCAACTGTATAAGGTAGGTAGTGTCTAATATAAGATAGGGAAAGAGGTTTGGAAGCAGTTTTGGGTCTGCCCTGTGAAGCAGCGTCTTTCTTTCCCCAATCGCAATATCTCAGCATGAAAAGCATAAAGTGGGATTTTCAACTTCTGCATGTCCAATCTTTTAAATTCCAACTTTATGGGACATAACTTATCGGGGTATGTCGTCATCACATCGGACTTATCAGAATGACATCATAATGTCCTGTTATTGGCCCAATGATTATCGTGCATCCCAAATAAAAAACAATCTTGCTGCAGTTAATGTCAAGATATTCCTTATGAATCCCAAGCAGTTTGGCAAAGATTTTTCATCCTGCAAATATCAATGTTGTCTAAAGTTAACAACTGCATCTGTAGTGTGTTTGACTTCATTTTTACATGGTTATGTCATTGATCATTCATATATAAGGCTGTAACAATACCTGAATATAAATAAAAATCGCGACGTCAGAGCCACAATCCTGTCTCGCAGTGGGAGAAAGCAGGGTCACGTCACCCTCCAAGCCCAGTTCAGATGCTCTGAAACTTTTTAGGTCACAAAAAACTATTTGACCTTTTTTCTTCATCAGTCTAAAGACTATTGTGGCATGAATTTTCTAACTTAACAGCACATCTTTCTTAAAGGCACCTGGTAAAGTGTCAAGCATATTTTTTCCCTGTGCAAAACAAATTAAACTTGTCAGTTTTCCATATAAACCATCGACCAAGATCAGTTACTCGCGTGCCTGCAGCTCGGAATACTGTGTTTGAGGTGGGCGATGGCAGGTCTTTAGATACTGAGAACAGTGAAAGGACAGGAAGGAAGAATCCTGGTCGTGTTCAGCAGACCAGACACACGGAGGACAGCCAGCTGGATGTTTGTATATTGATGTCTGATATTCACCTGCGGAACATCTGTTAAAACAGAAGTCCGATGGTACTGTAATGCTTGTGGTGAAGTTTGAGGACAGAGAGGATCTGCAGTAGTTGGTGGCTGTTAGTTTTTTTTTAATGTTGGTCTACAACAGGGGTGTCCAGTGCTGGTCCTTTAGAGCCACAATCCTGCAGTTGTTAGACATTTTCCTGAAAACTCAGACAACATTACCCATACACACAAACTTCATGCTGCACTGTAATTGAAGACAACAGGTTTTCATGCTGAGCAAACCTTCTTTGCAAAATAATCAAAAAACGTTTTTTTTTTCGGGAGGGCTACAAATCTAAGTGTTTGTCGAACAATGGGAGGCGGGGCCAGGGAGGGCGGTGCGCCAGGGGAGGCGGTGCACAGTCGGGCTTGGACCCCGTGATAACTGCTTGCAGTTCTAGTTATTAGGGGTCCAAGCCCGCGGAGCAGCGCAGGGCCCGCGTTGCAGTGCAACGCGGTTCCCAGCACTCCAGCGTGCTGGAACCCTATTGAGTTTGCTTCGTTTTTTATTCTTCGTTATTATTATTAGGGGTCCAAGCCCGCGGAGCAGCGCAGGGCCCGCGTTGCAGTGCAACGCGGTTCCCAGCACTCCAGCGTGCTGGAACCCTATTGAGTTTGCTTCGTTTTTTATTATTATTATTATTATTATTCTTCCGCCCCAAAACTGTCTGGGGAGGCTAGACCGCAAGAGTTATATAAAAAGCATATACATGGGCTTGGACAAAAGTGGTTCATGTAGAGAAATCAGGAAAATGACACATGTCAGACACTAGGGGGCGCTATACCAGGGGGTAGTACGTTTTGGCCTCTAGCTCTCAAACCGCTTGGAATAAATTTATGGGACCTGGATCCACAGATTCCTTGGACCCTTCCGCATCTCCTGACATAGGCCACGCCCATTTGCGCCTAGATAGATTTTTTGCTAGGGGGCGATATAGGCAAAACCTATTTTCGTAAACTAGTCCTTCAGTTTTGACCCGATCAGGCTGAAAATTGTACCACATATACTAGAGCCATAGCCAAATAAAGTTGAGTGACAGATTTTTGAAATTTTGCTCGGTTACGAAATTATGCGCGTTTAAACATTTTTGAAAACCTAGCTAAAAACTTAAAAGGCCATAACTCAAAAACGACAACACATAATTACAATTCCTTCAAAACCCCAGTGGGGAACTTGATTTTCTACAAATGTACCAAAGGAGGAAATTTCTCGAATCTAGGGGGCGCTGTTATCCTGATTTTTTTATATTGGCAAAACCGCTGGTCCGATCTGCACGCCGCACCCATGGTACGTAGATAGAGCCCCTGTGAGCATAATACTAAAAAATGGTTAGGATTGGACCACGTGGGCGTGTTTTATTAGCGATTTTGTAACCCAGGGGCGGAAATCAGCCGAGGGGCCTTGGACCGCTATTTTTCTTCCCCTGACCCAACAAAAATGGCCAGGGAGGCCAAATCAAAGGTGGATTTATATAGCCACTTACAGGGATGGTAGAATAAAATGTTTGTGAAATTATAAAAGAGAAAAAACTCATGTCAGACACTAGGTGGCGCTATGCCATTAGGTAGCACGTTTTGGCCTCTAGCTCGAAAACGGCTTGGAGTAAATTTATGTGCCTTATATCCCCAGATTCCTTGGACCCTCCTGAATTTTATGACATAGGCCACGCCCATTTCCGCCTATAATTTTTTTTTGCTACAGTGCAAAATATGCAAAACATTGTTATTTTTACAGGTCCTAGAGTTTTACCCCCATCAAACTGAAAATTGTACCACACAAAGTACATAGCAAGAGGAACAAACTGATCAGAGCGATTGTTGGATTTTTGTTTCGTTGCGGAGTTATGCGCATTGAAACATTTTTCCATGCTAGCTACGTAAATTAAAGGCCATAACTTTAAAACCGCATCAGATAGTTCCATTAAACTCCTACACCAACAGGGGAACGTGATTATCTACTCATGTTACGTAATGGAATTTTTTAAATCTAGGGGGCGCTATAACACTTATTATATTTCACAAACAATTGATCAGATATATATGAAACTCACTGTGTATGTTCATATCATCACTCTGTGCTGATTCCTAGAGGATGGCTATGATTGGACAAAGTGGGAATGGTTTATGAGCGGGCATCACCCTGATTTTTATTACATTAAAAATCAGCCGTTTGTCCTAGACAGCTAAAATGTGATGGATATTGCTTTAATCATACTGAACATTTGAATCCATCCAACCTTCACTCTATATTGATCTTACACCCTAAGTTTTGGCTGAAATATGCAAATTTGCTCAACACAAGGATTTCCATAACAGATAAATCTATAAAAACCAATCTTGTTACAGTTAATGTCAAGATAGTCCTCATGAATCCCAAGCAGTTTGGCAAAGATTTTTAATCCTGCAAATATCAATGTTGTCCAAAGCTCACGTCTGCATCTGTAGTGTGTTTGTCTTTGTTTTTACATGGTTATGTCACTGATCATTTATATATAGAGCTGTAACGATACCCGAATGGAAATAAAAATTGTGATCCTCAGAGCCACAAGCCCATCTTGCAGTGGGAGAAGGCAGGATCGTGACACCTTCCAAGCCCAGTTCAGATGGTCTGAAACTTCTCAGATCACATCACACTGTTTCACTTCTTTCTCCATCAAGCTACAAACTCTTGGAAGCATCCAGTTACTAATTAGACAACACATCTGTCTTAGAGTCACCAGGTACGGTGTTACACAAGTTTTTTCCCTGCAAGTCAAATGAAACTTGTCAGTTTTCAATGATTCACTTACACGCATGCAGCTGGGGAGTGTGTGAATGAGGTGTGCGATAGCAGATCTTCAGACACTGAGAACAGTGAAAGGAAAGATGGGGAAGATCCTGGTCATGGTTGACAGGCCAGACGCATGGACGTCCAGCTGGATGTTTAAATATTGATGTCTGATATTCACCGTATAGTGTTTGTCTTCATTTTTACATGGATAAGACATTGCTTATTCTAACTGAAGTATGTGGTCAGTCCTGCTGGAGCAAACATATCGCCACAGATGTGTGTGCATGTGCGAATGTGTATTAACATCTGTTAAAACAGAAGTCCTATTGTATTGTAAGGCTTGTGGTGAAGTTTGAGGACAGAGGATCTGGAGTGGCTGGTGGCTGTTAGTATTCTGTGAATGTTGGTTGACAACAGGGGTGTCCAGTGCTGGTCCTCGAGAGCCACAAAAAGCATTAACTGGGATTTTTAACTTGTGCATGTCCAATCTTATAATTTCCAACTGTACAAGGTAGGTAGTGTCTATTATAAGATAGGGAAAGAGGTTTGGAAGCAGTTTTGGGTCTGCCCTGTGAAGCAGCGGCTTTCTTTCCCCAATCGCAATATCTCAGCGTGAAAAGCATAAAGTGGGATTTTCAACTTCTGCAGGTCAAATCTTTAAAATTCCAACTTTATGGGACATAGGTTATCGGAGTATGTCATCATGACATCGGACTTATCGGAATGACATCATAATGTCCTGTTATCGGCCCAATGATTATCGTTCATCCAAAATAAAAACCAATCTTGCTGCAGTTAATGTCAAGATATTCCTTATGAATCCCAAGCAGTTTGGGAAAGATTTTTCATCCTGCAAATATCAAAGTTGTCTAAAGTTAACAACTGCATCTGTAGTGTGTTTGTCTTCATTTTTACATGGTTATGCCATTGATCATTCATATATAGGGCTGTAGCACCTGAATATAAATAAAAATCGTGACCCTTAGAGCCACAATCCTGTCTCGCGGTGGTAGAAAGCAGGATCACGTCACCCTCCAACCCCAGTTCAGATGCTCTGAAACTTTTCAGGTCACAAAAAACTATTTGACCTTTTTTTCTTCATCAGTCTAAAGACTATTGTGGCATGAATTTTTCTAACTCAACAGCACATCTTTCTTGAAGGCACCGAGTAGTGTCATGCATATTTTTTCCCTGTGCAAAACAAATTAAACTTGTCAGTTTTACGTATAATCCATCGACCGAGATCAGTTACTTGCGTGCCTGCAGCTCGGAAGACTGTGTTTGAGGTGGGCTATGGCAGGTCTTTAGATACTGAGAACAGTGAAAGGACAGGAAGGAAGAATCCTGGTCGTGTTCGGCAGCCCAGACATACGGAGGACAGCCAGCTGGATGTTTGAATATTGATGTCTGATATTCACCTTAGGAACATCTGTTAAAACAGAAGTCCGATGGTACTGTAATGCTTGTGGTGAAGTTTGAGGACAGAGAGGATCTGCAGTAGTTGGTGGCTGTTAGTTTTTTTTTAATATTGGTCTACAACAGGGGTGTCCAGTGCTGGTTCTTTAGAGCCACAATCCTGCAGGTGTTAGACATTTTCTTGAAAACTCAGACAACATTACCCATACACACAAACTTCATGCTGCACCGTAATTGAAGACAACAGGTTTTCATGCTGAGCAAACCTTCTTTGCAAAATAATCAAAAATCATCCCTTTTTTCCGGAGGGCTACAAATCTAAGTGTTTGTCGAACAATGGGAGGCGGGGCCAGGGAGGGCGGTGCGCCAGGGGAGGCGGTGCACGGTCGGGCTTGGACCCCGTGATAACTGCTTGCAGTTCTAGTTCACTATTATTATTATTCTTCCGCCCCAAAAACTCCGTGGGGAGGCTAAACCGCAAGAGTTATATAAAAAGCATATACATGGGCTTGGACAAAAGTGGTTCATGTAGAGAAATAAGAAAAATGACACATGTCAGACACTAGGGGGCACTATACCAGGGGGTAGTACGTTTTGGCCTCTAGCTCCCAAACCGCTTGGAATAAATTTATGGGACCTGGATGAGCAGATTTCTTGGACCCGTCCGCATCTCCTGACATAGGCCACGCCCATTTGCGCCTAGATAGATTTTTTGCTAGGGGGCGATATAAGCAAAACCTATTTTCGTAAACTCGTCCTACAATTTTGACCCGATCAGGCTGAAAATTGTACCACATATAATAGAGACATAGACAAACAAAGTTATGTAACAGATTTTTGAAATATTACTCGGTTACGAAATTATGCGCGTTTAAACATTTATGAAAACCTAGCTAAAAATTTAAAAGGCCATAACTCAAAAACGACAACACATAATTACAATTCCTTCAAAACCCCAGTGGGGAACTTGATTTTCTACAAATGTACCAAAGGAGGAAATTTTTCAAATCTAGGGGGCGCTGTTATCCTGATTTTTTTATATTGGCAAAACCGCTGGTCTGATCTGCACGCCGCACCCAAGGTACGTAGATAGTGACCCTCTGAGCATATTTCTAGAAGATGGTTAGGATTGAACCACGTGGGCGTGTTTTATTAGCGATTTTGTAACCCAGGGGCGGAAATCAGCCGAGGGGCCCTGGACCGCTATTTTTCTTCCCCTGACCCAACAAAAATGGCCAGGGAGGCCAAACCAAAGGTGGATTTATATAGCCACTTACAGGGATGGTAGAATAAAATTTTTGTGAAATTATAAAAGAGAAAAAACTCATGTCAGACACTAGGTAGCGCTATACCATTAGGTAGCACATTTTGGCCTCTAGCTCGAAAACGGCTTGGAGTAAATTTAAGTGCTTTATATCCCCAGATTCCTTGGACCCTCCCGAATTTTATGACATAGGCCACGCCCATTTCCGCCTATAATTTTTTTTTTTTGCTACAGTGCAAAATATGCAAAACATTGTTTATTTTACTCCTCCTAGAGTTTTAGCCCGATCTAACTGAAAATTGTACCACACAAAGTACATAGCAAGAGGAAAAAAACTGATCAGAGCGATTGTTGGATTTTTGTTTCGTTGCGGAGTTATGCGCATTGAAACATTTTTCCAATGCTAGCTATGTACTTCAAAGGCCATAACTTTAAAACCGCATCAGATAATTCCATGAAACTCCTACATTAACAGGGGAACGTGATTATCTACTCATGTTGCATAATGGAATTTTTTTAAATCTAGGGGGCGCTATGACACTTAATATATTTCACAAACAATTGATCAGATATGTATGAAACTCACTGTGTATGTTCATATCATCACTCTGTGCTGATTCCTAGAGGATGGCTATGATTGGACAAAGTGGGAATGGTTTATGAGCAGGTCACACCCCGATTTTTATTACATTAAAAATCAGCTGTTTGTCCTAGACATCTAAAATGTGATGGATATTCCTTGAATCATACTGAACATTTGAATCCATCCAACGTTCACTCTATATTGCTTTTACACCCTAAGTTTTGGCTGAAATATACAAATTTGCTCAACACAAGGATTTCCATAACAGATAAATCTATAAAAACCAATCCTGTTACAGTTAATGTCAAGATAGTCCTCATGAATCCCAAGCAGTTTGGCAAAGATTCTTAATCCTGCAAAGATCAATGTTGTCCAAAGTTCACAACTGCATCTGTAGTGTGTTTGTCTTTATTTTTACATGGTTATGTCACTGATCATTTATATATAGGGCTGTAACAATACCCGAATGGAAATAAAAATTGTGATCCTCAGAGCCACAAGCCCATCTTGCAGTGGGAGAAGGCAGGATCGTGACACCTTCCAAGCCCAGTTCAGATGGTCTGAAACTTCTCAGATCACATCACACTTTTTCACTTCTTTCTCCATCAAGCTACAAACTCTTGGAAGCATCCAGTTACTAATTAGACAACACATCTGTCTTAGAGTCACCAGGTATGGTGTTACACAAGTTTTTTTCCCTGCAAGTCAAATGAAACTTGTCAGTTTTCCATGGGCACATAACCTTTAATCGGAACGATCCACTTACACGCATGCAGCTGGGGAGTGTGTGAATGAGGTGCGCGATTGCAGATCTTCAGACACTGAGAACAGTGAAAGAAAAGAAGGAGAAGATCCTGGTCGTGGTTGGCAGGCCAGACGCACGGACGTCCAGCTGGATGTTTAAATATTGATGTCTGATATTCACCGTAGTGTGTTTGTCTTCATTTTAGATGGATAAGACATTGATTATTCTAACTGAAGTATGTGGTCAGTCCTGCTGGAGCAAACATATCGCCACAGATGTGTGTGCATGTGCAAATGTGTATTAACATCTGTCAAAAGAGAAGTCCTATTGTATTGTAAGGCTTGTGGTGAAGTTTGAGGACAGAAAGGATCTGGAGTGGCTGGTGGCTGTTAGTATTCTGTGAATGTTGGTTGACAACAGGGGTGTCCAGTGCTGGTCCTCGAGGGCCACAAAAAAAGCATTAACTGGGATTTTTAACTTGTGCATGTCCAATCTTAAAATTTCCAACTGTATAAGGTAGGTAGTGTCTAATATAAGATAGGGAAAGAGGTTTGGAAGCAGTTTTGGGTCTGCCCTGTGAAGCAGCGGCTTTCTTTCCCCGATCGCAATATCTCAGCGTGAAAAGCATAAAGTGGGATTTTCAACTTCTGCATGTCCAATCATTTAAATTCCAACTTTATGGGACAAAGGTTTTCGGGGTATGTCGTCATGACATCGGACTTATCGGAATGACATCATAATGTCCTGTTATCGGCCCAATGATTATCGTGCATCCCAAATAAAAACCAATCTTGCTGCAGTTCATGTCAAGATATTCCTTATGAATCCCAAGCAGTTTGGGAAAGATTTTTAATCCTGCAAATATCAATGTTGTCTAAAGTTAACAACTGCATCTGTAGTGTGTTTGTCTTCATTTTTACATGGTTATGCCATTGATCATTCATATATAGGGCTGTAACTATACCTGAATTTAAATAAAAATCGTGACCCTCAGAGCCACAATCCTGTCTCGCGGTGGGAGAAAGCAGGATCACATCACCCTCCAAGCCCAGTTCAAATGTTTTGAAACTTTTCAGGTCACAAAAAACTATTTGACCTTTTTTTTTCATCAGTCCAAAGACTATTGTGGCATGAATTTTTTAACTCAACAGCACATCTTTCTTAAAGGCACCGGTTGAAGTGTCATGCATGTTTTTTCCCTGTGTGAAACAAATTAAACTTGTCATTTTTCCATATAAACCATCGACCGAGATCAGTTACTTGCGTGCCTGCAGCTCGAAAGACTGTGTTTGAGGTGGGCGATGGCAGGTCTTTAGATACTGAGAACAGTGAAAGCACAGGAAGGAAGAATCCTGGTCGTGTTCGCCAGACCAGACACACGGAGGACAGCCAGCTGGATGTTTGAATATTGATGTCTGATATTCACCTTAGCAACATCTGTTAAAACAGAAGTCCGATGGTACTGTAATGCTTGTGGTGAAGTTTGAGGACAGAGAGGATCTGCAGTAGTTGGTGGCTGTTAGTTTTTTTTAATGTTGGTCTACAACAGGGGTGTCCAGTGCTGGTCCTTTAGAGCCACAATCCTGCAGGTGTTAGACATTTTCCTGAAAACTCAGACATTACCCATACACACACACTTCATGCTGCACCGTTATTGAAGACAACAGGTTTTCATGCTGAGCAAACCTTCTTTGCAAAATAATCAAAAATCATCCCTTTTTTTCGGAGGGCTACAAATCTAAGTGTTTGTCGAACAATGGGAGGCGGGGCCAGGGAGGGCGGTGCGCCAGGGGAGGCGGTGCATGGTCGGGCTTGGACCCCGTGATAACTGCTTGCAGTTCTAGTTTAGCTCAAAGTTACTGAACGCTGTGCAGATGTGATCAAGTCTGATTTCAGAGTAATGAAACAGCGTGTTGTTGACGCTGATTGCATGAACTTGTGCTGGACTGTAGTAGACAGAATGTTGTTTACCTGTTAAGGTGAAACACAGAGGACAGTAATCTGGTAAATGTCCTGGCTCAAATATAAAAACCATAAATGCTTTGCCTTGAAGAATAATATAAAAACAAATAAAGAAATAGAAACTTATTTTTTCTAGATGGGGCTGGAAATAAATATTATATATTATTTTATTTTATTTTTATTAAGGATTTGGGTAGCCTACTCATGGATAACATAAGGGGGAGCAAGTGGAAAGGTGGATACACACCAATAAGTCCATCAAATCCAAATTATGAAGAGGATTTGTGAAAGTTTTGGTATAACTTATTAAGCTTTATATTCATCTGAGTAGAATAACTTGTGGCTGCAACACGTTTGTGTTCCTCTGTTGCTGCAGTCAGATATCAGCCTGTCCAGATATCAGTCTGTTCATAAATCAGTCTGTCCAGGTTTGTGAACATCAGCCTAACTACAGTATGAAACACCAAGGCTGATTTTGTAGCCTGTTTAAAACACCTAAATGGATTTATTACTGGGGGGCAGTCCCGTCCAACAATCGGAGCTTGCGTCAGTGAGAGTTGAAACCAATCAGAACCAGGTTCCGGCGGCGGCGGAGGCAGGTCCAAAAGCTGCAGTTGCTGAGGAGTAACTGCACGCTCCGACTGCAGACGGACGGCTCCCGCGATGTTTGATGATCATGTGGTCTGGTCACGTTTTCCGGTGCCGTGCAGGCGCAGTCTGAAGTCGGACAAAGTTTCTAACCAGCATGCAACATTCCAGGACCACAATCCCTCACTTCCAGCCGAGTTGCGCTGCAGATCACAGACCTATATACGTAGACCCCTCATTACGTGCTGGATCGCGTCGTGCGTCGCCGCCATATTGGTTGGGTCGTTCACTCACCAGAGTAAAACAGAGCGAGCGACTATGCTCGTGTTTTGTGAAGCTTACAGTTGCAATAACCGGCCAAAAAAAGTCAACAAAAATGCAACTACAGATACACAAAGAAAACATGCGGAGCTGAAGAGCTGGACCCCCCCATTACACCAGGAGTGAATATCTGACATGAATTTACAGCCAAGCTTCTACAGAAACGTGAACCAGGAGCTATGCTAATGTTAGCGGCTACTTTTATGCACGGGTAACATTATCAGATCGACTGCATTTATGTTAATTATTGTTTGCTTTCTCTTCAGTTTGATCAACTCACTGTATTGTAATAAAATAATGCACAATTTCATGTAAACTATGTAAAACAGGAATTCCTCAACGTTACTGTCAGCTCTTTATACAAAGTGTTTATGGTTGTGTTGTGATCCACTGCAGCACCGTTACCACATCCTCATGTTAATGGGAGTCATAACTTATATATACCTCCTCAGGAGGTTATAACCTCCCCAGACCTGCAGCTCTGTTCCAGAACATCCAGAACTCTGATCCTGTTTCCATCTTCAGATCCAGACTTCCACCTGTTGGACCTCAATCACAAACACTCTGCCTTTTATCTCCACCTGTCCTACCTGGACTGTTGTCTGTGTAGGTCGTAGTGGATATTGTATGTTGTTATTGTATTTTTAATGTTGTAAAGTGTCCTTGTGGGCCTCCAAAGGCACTTGTACATAACATAATAATGATAATTATCATTTACTTTATTATCGTTGTTGCTATTATTATTATTATTATTAGTGAGTAATAATATCAGTTTATTTTATATGTCTGATTCATTCATCATTATACAGCAAATCAATCCATTCTGGTATTATTATTATATGTGGGGAGATATTCTGATTGGAGGTGATGTTTGGTTACAGCTGCAATCCATGGCCATAAGACGTCTCTGCCACATCTATGGTGTCCATATTCCTTCGATGTGTAAAAACTGATAATTTATTCCTGGGTTTATATGATCACATCTGTGGTCATGAGAATGGTTATAGCAGTTCACAACACAGCAACTTCTCACCATATTGCAGTTTAAACAAAGGTTAAATGAAGAAGTTACCTGCTGCCAACAATAAGGAAACTGGTTCGGTGTCCTCTTAAATAAAAATGCTTTGTGCCCCCCTCACTTGCAAAATCTATTGACAGTAGATTAGGGATGCACAATATTGGAATTTTGGCCGATATCCAATATGCCAATATTTTAAAACTCATGTGGCCAATAACCGATATCGATACTGATATTAAAGCTAAAAAAAAATAAGCAGTCATTGCAAATTGCAGTTTTGCCATCTGTTTCCAACATTTTGAAAAGTAGGGGTGGGAAAAATTTTGATACACTGAAATATTGCGATATCGATATTTTAAAACGCGGTGTTGATCTATTTAACTTAAAAAATCTCATGAGATTTCATCGTTCTGCTACAAACTCTCAATATTTCATGAATTCTCGCGAGATTTTGCTGTAGAATGATGAAATATCGCAAGATTTCGGAAGCAAAAGAAATCCATACCGTGTTTTTAAATGTGATATATATCGTGATATTTCAGTGTGTCGGTATTTTTTCGACACACGATATTTTTTTTTCGGGGTGTGTGTGTGTGTGTGTGTGTGTGTGTGTGTGTGTGTGTGGGGGGGGGGGGGGGGGGGGGGGCTGATTGGTTAAATATTGGTGGGGTGGCCGATGACCGATATTCAGTTTTATGGCCGATTTAGGCCGATACCAATGGGGGGCCAATTATATCGTGCATCCCTACAGCAGTTATGGGGGATTGCCCATCACAGGATTGAACAGCATATGTGTGTATATAGTGTGTGTGCATATATAGACTGTGATCTATGTAAATGGTTGTTTATTTTTTTTCCTTTTTGAAAAAGGTTGGGATTGAATAAGTTTTTGTACTTCTTCCCACTCCTTTTCGTACATGAAATAATAAATGTACATAATTTTTGATGTCTTTACTTATCTATTTTCTTTTTTTTTTTATTGTATTCTTTTTTTATTATTATTATCATTATCTTTTGTATTTATTATTATTTTTGGTGCATTTATGATGTTGTTTTGGTTACTTTGTTTTGGTATTTTTTCTCGTTTGGTCATGTATGGAATGAAATAAAAAAGAAATATTTATATATATATATATATATATATATAAATCTTTTTATATATATTTCTTAGTGTAATTGTAATATTTGTAATAAACCAAGCCGTGTGACAATTAGGTAAAAATTGGGGGATCTATGATAAATGTAGGTGGAAATGCACCTTCCTCAATACAAATGAATGCACTGGGATCATATGGGCGACCCATCCAAGATGGCGGCCCCGCTGAGACGTCAGCTCCAATAGGCGGCACCCATAGACATCGATAGACCCAGCATTGGCGGGTTTGAAACGTGCCGACAGAGCGGCCATCTTGGGTCAGACCAGGCTGCCGTCAGAGTGAATGCGTGCCTGTTGAGGAAGGTGGTATTTCTCATGTTCAGACCTGTTTAACCCAGTGAATTTTCAGCCGATTTCTAGATAAATGGACTGACTGAAAATGCCATCCTTTTACTGGCTGCACAGGACTATTTGACCGAATTAAAGATTGCATAACTTTATATATGACATTTTGTTTATGTATTGACAGTGGCAAACCTGCAAAGCATCTCCACTTTTCTTCAAATAGAGGAATATAAACCAGATCTTGCATGATTATATACATTGTGTGTGTGTGTGTGTGTGTGTGTGTGTGTGTGTATATATATATATATATATATATATATATATATATATACACACACACACACACACACATATATATATATAGGGTTCAGGTTCGCTGTAGGACGGAGAGATACAGAAATTCATTCCTGCCAGCAGCCATCACCCTAAAGAACAAGGCTGACTGACTTATTATTGTTATATCATTTCATATAAATGTTGTATTACTTAAAAAAAAAAAAAAGTGAGCTTTTCCAAATGCTGAATTTCCCTTCTGGGATAAATAAAGTATTTTTCATATATATTGTGTGTGTGTTTTTTTATTCTTTTATTGTGTTATTAAAACACTATAAGCCTGACACAACAATAAAAATGTAGTTAATTAATAAATCAGTTAATGATCAAGTAATTCATTCACATTTATTAATAATTCATTCATAATGTGTTAATTAATCCATTGATTATTAATTTATTGAGTTATTAGTTAATTTATTAATATTCATTAATAATATTCACTTATTAATTAAGAATGGATGAATTAATCATTCACTCATTTATTCTAAACTTTGTTAAGAATGTACACTGAATACATAGTAATACAAAAGAGTATGGGCATTACAAAGGGAAAAGGAAAGAAAAAGTAAATAAATAAAATCCAGTGTCAGAACTTTGCATAAAAGTGATTCCAGAACTCTGAATCCAGTTTGAATCAAGTGAATAAAGTTTGACTTTGTTCACTTGAGTTTAAATTGTTTTTGTTCTAAATAAATAAATGTTTTCCAAATAAAGTTTTTTTTCCAGTTTGTCTTGGTCATTAAAATGGTAGAGTCATTTAAGTGCTCATTGTGAAATTTTATTTTATTTTTTAATTGTCTTACATGTGATTAATCTGAGGATCCTTCATTCATTCTGACAGCAGCCGTCTGACCTGTGGTCTGACCCAAGATGGCCGCCCGATAGGCACGTCAGCCTAGCGGCCAGCAGCGTCCAATGGGGTGTCTACGTATATGATGTCTATGGCGGCACCAGTTCATGAGGTGTCTACGTATATGATGTCTATGCTGCAGATAGCCAAAGTCGAACGAGCCTATAATCATGCCAAAACTCCCGCGAGAGTAAACGAGAGTAAACGAGATCTCGCGCAAGGAAACTAGATCTCGCGCGAGGGGAAACGAGATCCGCACGGGCGGAATTGACATCCGCGCGCGAGGAGATCTGCTCCGCGAGAGCAGACTGAAGACGCGCGCGCGCGCGTACAGACATCCGAACGCACGCGCGCGCGCGATTTCTCCGCTCTCGCGTACGTCTCTGCTCTCGCGCGCAGAATGTTTGTGCTCCAGTTGTGGCTGCTCCCTCGCGGTAAATTAGGCTCGTTCGGATTGACTGCGTCTGTCTACCGTCTGACTTCCTGGTCAGACGAGAGCTGCGTGAGTCTCGGGGGCGGATCATAAACGCAGCGCATCTCAGCTGGACAAGTTCGCCAACGTGAAGACTGCAATAACGGAGGATCTCGCGGCATTTGCCTTTATTGAGCTCAAAGTTACTGAACGCTGTGCAGATGTGATCAAGTCTGATTTCAGAGTAATGAAACAGCGTGTTGTTGACGCTGATTGCATGAACTTGTGCTGGACTGTAGTAGACAGAATGTTGTTTACCTGTTAAGGTGAAACACAGAGGACAATAATCTGGTAAATGTCCTGGCTCAAATATGAAAACCATAAATGCTTTGCCTTGAAGAATAATATAAAAACAAATAAAGAAATAGAAACTTATTTTTTCTATATGGGGCTGGAAATAAATATTATATATTATATATTTTTTATTTTATTTTTATTAAGGATTTGGGTAGCATACTCATGGATAACATAAGGGGGAGCAAGTGGAAAGGTGGATACACACCAATAAGTCCATCAAATCCAAATTATGAAGAGGATTTGTGAAAGTTTTGGTATAACTTAGTTAAGCTTTATATTTATCTGAGTAGCATAACTTGTGGCTGCAACACGTTTGTGTTCCTCTGTTGCTGCAGTCAGATATCAGCCTGTCCAGGTTTGTGAACATCAGCCTAACTACAGTATGAAACACCAAGGCTGATTTTGTAGCCTGTTTAAAACACCTAAATGGATTTATTCAGAGGTGAAAGTAAGCCGGAACGGCCCGGAACTGCGCTCCGGTAAGAAATGTTCGGACCTCTCCTACCGGAACGGAACCGGAACGCTACGCAAAGCAACTTTCATGACTGGCACGCTGACCGTTGGGAGCACCGAGACGTTTCGCGGTCTGCCCGCCGAACTGGCTGCTCAGTGATTGCACACAGTCAGGTCGCGCTTGATATTTAAATAAACAATCTGTCATGCTGCTCATCAGGGCATCTACTGCACCCCGCTGGAGCTCACACAACGTAACAACGTTGGACAGAAACAAACACACCCTACTGTCTGTGACAACGTTGGACACGCGCACCTGCCCCCCTAACACCTCCCGTCCACTGCTTCCGCTCCGCCCCACTCCGCTCCGCTGCGCTGCGCTCGAGTCCGTCTTCTCCGGCGGGCTGCAAAAACCCTCGCACACATACTCCGCCTCACTCCGCCAGCACCCTCTCCGTTCAGTCACAAAGCAGGCAAAGGAGCATGCGCGAGAAGCAAAATCTTTTGGCCTTCAACTTCCAAAATGAGTGTTTACAAGTGACAGTTTTTGTAGTTTTGACAGGATCTGACGTGCGGCGACCTACTTTGTAGAGAGTATGTATACGGCACATTGAACTACACACATTGCCCAATTTGCCCATTCTCAAGTCACACAAGACGCAATATTATTTCATAAAAAAGTTTTTATTGAGATGCTACAATATGCCCAATAAGTTTTATACACAGCAATCAATTTCTTCTGTGGTGGATGTAAAAAAAAACTTTATAAACCGGATGTTTCATGTTTGCAACTTCCTCCAAACGGAGCGGAGCGGACCAGAAAATAGAGTTGATCCGTATTTTTGGCGGAGGCCGACGGACCCGAGCGGACGTGTCGGAGCGGAGCGGAGCGCTGGCGGAGAAGTGGACTGCTGCTCATTGATTAAAATAGCAACGGATTTGCTGCGTCGTGCGGACCGGAGCGGGGCGGAGCGGAGCGGAGGCAGTGGACGGAGGGGGTTACCCTCCTCCCGCACCTTTGCAGATGCAGAGCGAGATCGAAACGGCAAAAATAAAGTTGAGGAGACTTAAAAAGAAAGAAAAAAGCACAGGCCAGAGATGTTGCAAAGTTCTGGAAGATAACCGACATGTTTGTCAGTGAATGAGCAGGTGAGACAACAGATCATCCAGCACCACTAGCTTAATAAGTAGGAGCTGATGGATAAAACTAACTTGATAAAACAAAAGTTTAAAGTTGTAACAAAGGATATTACAAATTCTAGAAGATGGTTAACTACATAAAGCAATATAATTAATGATATGAATGCTGAATTCTTTAGGCTGTATATTTTATTTAAAATCCCATTAAGATTAAAAACATTTGTTGTTATATAGCATATATAGCCATTGCATAAATAGTAAATTACTGAATTTGAATAGCTGGGAATTATGGATGACTTTTGAACTTTTCTTACAAAGATGGAAAAGGGAGCAGTGTCTGCCTGTAAGCAGCTGCAAGAGGACTGCAGTCAGCAGTGGTGGACAGCAGCAGTCAGGAATCAGACCAGGAACCTCCAGGTACAATTTAAGTACAAACTAAACATGCAGGTGATGCTTTTAGATTTATATTTTACTTATGATACTCAGTATGCAATTAACTTTACACATGTAGATTATTTAAAGTGTTACTGTCATTCTGCAGAGGAACAACATACACTGAGTGACTATGGTTGACACAGTAGTCTAATTTCTAACTAGTCTGGTACCTGTTAGATTAAAAATAGGATTAGTCTCAAGTTAAGGTGGACAATGATTTAACCTATTTTATTTGATATGTGTGGTAAGTCCTTTGGCAAACAAACAAAAATGGAAGTGAGGAAACTCAACGTGTTCTTTCTCACAACAGAGAAAAAACTTGAGTGATGTTGAAGTTATTGTTCTGATGCTCTCTCTCCTGAATGAGTACTTAACCTGAAAATAAATGTAGCCTATAACTTGTCATATATTACATGACGTGTCTGATATGTTACATTATGCTCTTATGAATGTGTACAAGGGGATGAATTTAACAATATATTCTATTATTTTTTTTTTTTTATCTCACATTAATATATATGTTATAATTTATTAAATATTTTTTTTAATTTTTCTCTTTTTTCATCTTTCTCTTCAAACCCCCTATAAATCCCCAAAAACTACTTATCTCTATTTCAAATTACTCCCCCTTTCCAAACTTTCCAAACCCAATCAACACAATTCAAAAATATGAGAACCAAATCCCCAATTTTTTTTACAATTCAAAAACGCAATAATATTTCTTATTATAAAAAAAAAAATAAAACACAACCCGTAATTTTTTTCCCCCCATAAAAAAGATAAATTCAAATTTTTTTTTTTGGGAATTTTTTTTAACATTTTTCCCCCCCCAAAAAATTTCCCCCCTCCCTAGTGTACAAGACTGAAAAATCAGTCAGAAAAGAGCACGCTCTTGGTATGATGCGAGCACGCAAAGCGCGTGAGCAAAAAAAAAAAAAAAATTCTAGTTGCACAGTTCCTGCATGAATCTTATCTTACTTTCACCACTGGATTTATTACTGGGGGACAGTCCCGTCCAACAATCGGGGCTTGCGTCAGTGAGAGGTGAAACCAATCAGGACCAGGTTCCGGCGGCGGCGGAGGCAGGTCCAAAAGCTGCAGTTGCTGAGGAGGAACTGCACGCTCCGACTGCAGACGGACGGCTCCCGCGATGTTTGATGATCATGTGGTCTGGTCACGTTTTCCGGTGCAGTGCAGGCGCAGTCTGAAGTCGGACAAAGTTTCTAACCAGCATGCAACATTCCAGGACCACAATCCCTCACTTCCAGCCGAGTTGCGCTGCAGATAGCCAAAGTCGAACGAGCCTAGTGTGTTTCATTTAGAATGATACGATATGATTTGAATCAGTGACTTGAAATCAAATCAGAAACCATCAATCATGATATGAATCGTTACATCCCTAATTATATTATATTATATTATATTATATTATATTATATTATATTATATTATATTATATTAGAATACTATATAATATACATTATACATACAGATATACATATCATACATATCTGTTCAAACAATTCCAACAGTAACCTTCCTGTGTGGGAGTTTGCATGTTCTCCTGTGTATGCTTCGGGTTCTCTCCGGGTACTCCAGCTTCCTCCCACCGTCTGAATACATGCATGTTAGGTTAATCGGTCACTCTAAATTGTCCCTTGGTATGAGTGTGAGTGTGAATGGTTGTCTGTTTCTCTGTGTTGGCCCTGCGACAGACTGGTTACCTGTCCAGGGTGTACCTGCCTCTCACCTGATAATAGCTGGGATAGACTCCAGCAACTCCTGTCACCCTGAACTGGATAAGCGGTACAGAAAGTGATTGATTATATTATATTGTATTGTATTATATTTTATTATATTATGCCATGTTATATTATATTATATTATATTTATGAATTATAAATTAATATAAATGAATAAATGTAATCTCATTTTATTTAATTTACTCATCAATGTAATTTATTATCATTCCAATTTTTTATTCGTTTTTTTTTTTTAAATTTCTTTCCAGTACTTCTGTTCTCAAGTTTCACTTATATTTAATATTGACCTAGCATTCAAGACATTAATGGAGACTGTACAATCATGTGGCTTTCTTTGAAGGGTCAAAAAGTACTGGCATTGGTATCGATGAAAGTAAACTACTGGTATCGACAGAAAAAAAAGTTTGGTATCGGCCATCCCCAGTTCTCTCCCTGCGGTGGCTCACTGTTTCTGATTGAAGACCTCAGCTCTGCAGTGATTGGAGGAGTGTTGCTACTCTTCCTCTTCTGATTGGCCCGCCCTTCGCTGGCCTCTATCCAATCACAACATCGCAAAGTTCCCCAGCGGAAGAGGGGTTGTGGAGGAGATGGCTGAACTTAGATAGCCGTGTGTGTAAAAATATCTCACCATGGATGTTCTCCTGATGAGACAGAAGAACAGAGGGCGGCTGCTGAGCGTGGCTGTCATCTTTCTGTGGTGCGCGAGCTCCGTGCGCTGCTTTGGACAGAACCTAGACAGCGAATTTACCTTTCTGCTGCCAGCCGGAAGATCCGAGTGTTTCTATCAGGCAGCCATAAAGAATGGTACGATGGAGGTCGAATATCAGGTAACTGCGTGTGTGGACAGCAAACACAATCATTCACTGTCTTCTTTATTAGATATTTATCTCCAATAATCACGGTATTGATAAATAAAAGCTTTGCTGATGGGAAACCGTTGCTAGCCTTAGCAGTTAGCCTATATTTAGAGATGGGATGTCTGACACAGAGACTCCGGAGCCTGTGTCAGCCAAGTGAGACAGACTACTCGAAACTGTGCATCAAAAGCCCCATCGAATCTCTGCGATCACGTAACTGATGACGTATGAGGCTTCATGCGCGCCAGTGAGACACCGGAAATTACGTAACTGATTCAAATCTTCGGCGCTGTGTCAGCTGTCAAAAGGAGACGCCAGATGCTCAACAACCTCCCCCGTGCCCAGCGCTTTACAACCTTGTGAAAAACTACAATTGAGACCTCTTTAAAGGATGGAGAATTCTGTTGGAAGAAAACGATCTTGTGTCACCCACAAGAAATATTATTGACCTAAGTCACATTAGCAGAAAGTGTGGCACAAGCACAATCCCCTCATGTACATATTTGTTTTATCTACACGTGGAATAGTTATTCAGTCTGCTTCCAGCAAAAGTGTTCCACAGTCACTGCGTTTACATGCAGCCAATAACTCTTTCATAACCGGAATTTAGCAATAATCCGGTTGCGCATGGCCATGTAAACACTGGCAAAAAACCTAAATATGCTCATTTTCGGGTTTTTAAAAACCCGAATATTACCCCTGGGTTACTCCTTTTCTAACCGGAATATTTGGTCATGTAAACGCTTATTGGATTATCTCCATTGAAAGTAATATTTGATTGTGTTCTGCGCATGCTCTATCTGCAAGTATTTTTGGTGTTTTAAATAAACTAGAGTATTTTGTATCAGCGATCCATCAGTGCTCTGCACAGCTTGCTAGTTTATGTATCACCATGGCAACACGCATCCCGAGAGGAGCTGGTGTGCAAACAGTTACATCGCGGGGCTCCATCACACATCTGGCAAAGTCTGGTGAAGGCGTGGCAGGAAAATTCACTGACTCCAGCGGGAGTCCGTTAACTTCATCATTCCAACCGTTCCCACCAGTCCGGACTGAGACCTTCATCTGTCCGGGGGACTGTTGGAAACGGAAAGCATGGATGTGCAGCTCCAGCTCCAAGCTGCATTTCCAGCACACGTTCTCTCCTTCTATGACCCGTCAAGTAGCTAATGCTGGTGGGTCAGTACCAGCACTCCGGACTGCAGTCAAGCCGCCTCTCGCGGATCCGCGGTCAAGACAACCGGCGTAATTTCAGCTGTGACTCTGAAACTTGACTGGCTTGACTGCAGTGGCTCCAGATGGTTCATTATTCACCATCATCATGACCTTTTCCGTGCGTCGCGGTTTGGGTCGGGATATTCCAGTTGATTTCAGTTATCATGTATACAGGCGTAACTCTGTCTGCTCACGCATGTAAACGGGTTATTCCTGATCTTTCAGAAACCGGGATATTGACCGTAACCCGAATTTTGATGGCATGTAATGCATCTGAAGTTTCCAGTCATGCATTATTTTCAAATCATGTGGAGTAAACTCAGGTTTGACCCAAGTTTATTCCACTGACCCTTTTCATAGACCCTCAGTTACATTTCCCAAACACTGATGTTGACATATTTGTCATAGTATTTCACAGCGCACTTGTGTTATATCCAGATCTTGTCTGTAAAAAGCTAATGAAACATCGGACAACACAATACCACTACTGGTACACTGTCAAAGTGTTCAACTCTTCCATGTGTACATAATGATCATTTGACAGACAAGAAATGTTTAAGGCTGAATGGATTGATGTTATGTTGGAATATGAATCAATTTAGATGAATCACTCTGAGGATTATAGCTGCTATGACTCCAACTGACCACCAGGTGTCACTGGCATGATCTATGAGGCTTTGAAGCTTCGACTCTTTTTCCAATACAGTCAAGCAAAGGCCTCAAAAGGTTCAAAAGGCTTCATTGGCCCATCTCTACCTATATTAAACCTATACCTGCTAATATCAGATGATATTCATCCGTTACTTTCCCTCCTAGGACGTAAATAAAACCAACTGGGAACTGTTTCAAGTATAAGTTCGTTAATTCCCCGCCATTTTAAACAGAAAAGAAAAAAAAAAGGTGAACATCTTCATCTCAAAAACGTCAGATCATAAAACGTGGAATATAAAGGATTTCATTAGATTACTATCAGTGACGTGACATAACACACCAGCAGTGTCACGATGAGCCTGAACGCATCCTGGTGCTTCCTGGTTCATGTCCTGAATGACATCCTGTTCCTCGTAAGGGACATAGACGATCTAAATGATCAACACACATCCATCAATCACAACTATATGACGTCATAAACTAACACTTTATCAGATATAAACTGTTGATACAGTCATTTATGTACAATGTGGGAAAGTGTCACAAACTAAGGAACATAAGCGCATAGTAGAGCTGCTCAGTTATGGAAAAAGTCATTATCACGATTATTTTAGTCAATATTAAAATCACCATTATTCAAACGATTATTTTTTTTAGTTACATGGCTTTTTTTTAGCATTTCTATGTCAAAAAAACAGTTTGTTATTGACAGTCGAGCTGTAAAAAAGTTTCAGGGATGGAAAAACTAATGTGAGATTCTTTTTAATCTGCCTTGAACGTAAGAATCTTAACTAACATCTCTTATTTTTGTTGCCTGACGAATCCTTTCGGTGAAAACAATATAGCTGCATGAAACTGGGGAAGATGGGATTTTTAAACTGGTGGAGACCAAATGATTTCAACTCAGTTGAACTCAGCTGTCTGGAATGCCAGTTACCCACCAGAACTTCATGCCTTATGCAAACTATGTTTCAACCGTTTCTGTGTTCAAATCTCAGTTTTCAGCTTTTCTCAGCTAGATATTGTGATTGTGATTGGGGAAAGAAGGACCCTAAACTGCTTCCAAACCACTTTCACTTCTTATTTCAGACACCAGCTACCCCCTACAGTTGGAGTTTTTAAGATCAGACATATTTGCCCGGTTTGCAGGCGATCCTGCTGGACAGAATAATTCTGGATTAATGCTGGTAAAATATTTGAGACAAACCCTGGTCTAATGTGAACAGTAAATATCTGTTCTACGTTCGCCAGGCTCATAATTCCTAATCTAACGTGACTGAATAGCAAGTCCTGCATTTTAGCTCGTTAACAAGAATCTCAGCTAGTTTGGAGCAGGCGCGGCGCCAGAATTCCCGCTCAGGACGGGCCTGCTCAGATCAGGATGGGCCCAGTATTAACTTCCACCACTGCCGTATGGACCCATATTTCTTTAACTTTATGCTCATGCAGTTCACAAAACTCCGTTGGAACTTAAAGGAGTGACATATATATTTAAGTCATGGTGGAAAAAGGGAAAACAATTTCTACCACTGCTTCATAACCACCCGAACCTATACTGTTAAACCGTTAATGAGAATTTTACCATTGAATTACTTCATTGTGAGACATTGAAGTGATGCTTTTCAAATGATCAGTATAATATACGATATTGAACTGATCACTGGGGGAGCGTAAATGTGGGGGGGTGTGTGGTTTGGCTGTGGAAGGTGGAGCAGCGTGCAGACAGGCGCGACTGCGTTTCCCCTGCCTTTTACTGCAATTACTGAGCTGCGCATCACATCCGATACTTCTGGACCGTTCCTCGTGCTCATATGAGTCAATTCTTCCTAATTCAGTCTACATAACATTTCCTTGTCTGATCGTTCAGTTTTTCTCTTGCGTGTTTCCTCATCTATTTATTTATTTATTTCGATCTGAAGTGGTGAAAGTGAAAGTGAAGCGCTTTCACTGCCGTGTCTGCAAGTATAACAGCTGCAATTGCGTAATGTTGTTTCCCACGCTTTATAAATTAACAGCCCACTAATTATGAGCAGGTACAGAAACATACCTGACCATGTCATTTAGAGGTTATTCTGTATTTAAAAGAAAACAATTGAACTGGAAGAATCTATTTACTGCCTTGTTAACACGTTTGATGTTTTTTGCAGCTTTGAATACAAAATTCTGATCTATCATCAGTCTCACAGTGGGCCCATAGTGCAGGTGGGTGGGCCCCGGCCCAGTAGGCCCACCCATAACGCCGTGGCTGGTTTGGAGACTACAGGGCGAGCTGGACAAACCAGCCGTGTTGTTGTGCATGGAACTTGTGGCAAGTCTAGCAACTTTTGCATACATTTGATCCAAAGTAATGACTGACATTCCTGAGTCTTAAGTCATCGCTCACCTGTGATTTTCATCGTTTTAAAATAGTCCCAGACGTGGCGTTGTCCAGCCGCTCGTTGGCCGTGCTGACATTGCAGCACGTTTAATCCAGATGTCTGTGCTGCAGCTTGTGCAGCTCCCTCTGGCGTCGGGCATCAACCAATCATGTTGCGTCATTGCATGTGTGCGTGCGCTCAGATTTTATTTCTTTAACTCAACATGTGTACTGTTTTCTGATAATGAAACGGTTATATGAGTATTGGTTATATTTCCAGGATTAACTGTCAAAAAGGTAAGATGGAATGGGGGATGGCAGTTTTACAGGGGAGGATAATTTTGATCATTTTTACCTCAAGGGGGATGCCATCCTCCCCCATCCCCCTCAACTCGAATACTGGTTATTGATAATGGCCGCGTTTCCCAGATTAGTTAAGACACTCTTATCGCTCAGGTCCTCCCTTAAGTCACTTCTTAAAGGTGCCTTGTTTGGGCCGTTGCGTTTCCCAGATGCGCTCTTAACTTAGTGACTTCTTTATTTTCAGGAGCGGCCAGACCCACTCTTTCGAACCTTCTTTAACGTTCCCCCCTGCTAAGGGAACAACAGTCCCATCTACTGGTCACTTTTGGAAACGACACTATTTCCCATGAAAAAAAAAAAGTAGAAAATGGAAATTATTAAAAATGGACCTATTCACGGATCAGTTGTTGTATTTTGAGTCATGTTTTCTCACTCATGTCATAATGTCAATCATCTATGATGGAAGAAAACTGTAGTTACCGAGTGAATGACAGAAAATATTGTGGTTAAGTTTAATCATTATGGCAAGATAGGCCTGTGGGTATCAACCACAGAAGCAAAAACATTTCGGTAGGAATTGTACGCAAATTATACGCAATCTATGAGGACTCACGTCATATTTACGCATTTGTCAGCTGTTCATGATGAGATGCACCTGCTTCACTCAATAAAAGCATGGCCATTTGTACGCACACATATCAGACCTACATCAGATGTTCTGTGCAGAGAACCAAACCAAACCACCCCAAAACCAAACCACCCCCTCCAGTCACCAAACCACCCCCCTCAAGCCACACTTTGATATTGAACTATAAAACACTTCAAGTACCCCCGACCCACCTATTTAGGTCCCCCTAGCTACCTTTCTCTGCCAACCTCAGCACAAAGGTCGTGTTAAAAATCATAGGTGGCACTCGGCAGTGATTCAAAATGGCAAATTGACTTAACCTCTCAGTGTAATATGTGGAGCATTCCCATTACTTTACGTTTACGCAGGCCTTTGAAGAATTGAGCACGAGTGAGTGGCAGAACAAGCCATTCTTTATTAAGTCACATCAACCATTTGCGGGATTACTGTTTGTTGAATGCACGTGCGTCATCCTGGGCCTTTTACTTCTGCCTCAGATACAGTATGTCGCCCATTTGCCAAATACTGCCATGTATGGACTCATTTAACATAAGATGTGTGTAGGTGATTACATCCTCCAAGATTTCCCCAGACAACAGTAACCCGACAAAAAATTTTTGAAAGTTTGGTGCATATCGTTTTTGGCTGAAGCTTGTCAGGAGTTCCAGGAGTTGATCTATTTTTTTGCGAACAAGAAAATGTTACCCTTTTTCAGTGTTTCAATCACCTAGCCACCGTTTCCCGATTCTACTACTGAGCATCGATATGACACACATGCACGTTTCAGGAATCCTCTTGGCGGGGTTCCCTTCAGCCATTACGTCAACAAATAGCGTCAGAATGACCATTATTTATAGGGCATCTGTAAATTTCCAATCGCCTGCACCTGTTTAGCACAATTTGGCCAATTACACAATATACAATGAGCTTTTCAATGAATATTTGCAATCACTGGTAATCACATGCATATTTTTAACAGTTTGTCTTCTTGCACAAACACATAAACGTATAAATGGGCTCAATATCAGCGTCGGAAAATAACCTCCACACTAAATGAATGGTGTTGATCGATATACCTGACCTCGACTGCTTTTTTTTCAGCACCCCCGGAAGTGGATAGCTTCTGTTAGGACCTTCTTAAGATGTAGCGTAGCAAAGACGTTTCTCAGGAAATAAGAACGCGTGAAAGAAGCAATCTGGAAACGGGGCGTATCTTTGCGATCCTTTGTTGGGAAGAGCTTCCTTGAGGCCTTCTTTAATCCAAAGAAGAATCTTAACTGGGAAACGCGGCCAATATGC
>JALJCO010008497.1:0-15412 GCA_023101725.1 Atherinomorus stipes | reverse complement strand
AACCTCAGATTTCAGATCAAAACCTCAGATTTTAGTCAAACACTCAGATTCCAGATCAAAACCTCAGATTCCAGATCAAAACCTCAGATTCCAGATCAAAACCTCAGATTTCAGATCAAAACCTCAGATTTCAGATCAAAACCTCAGATCTCAGATCAAAACCTCAGATTTCAGATCAAAACCTCAGATCTCAGATCAAAACCTCAGATTCCAGATCAAAACCTCAGATTTCAGATCAAAACCTCAGATTTCAGATCAAAACCTCAAATTTCAGATCCCTCACGTCTCAGAGAATAAAACTGGTTGAAGAAGATTCAGCGAATTAAACCTGAAGAAGTTTTCAGCCTGGTCATTATCACAGGTCAGTTACGCAGGGGTGGAGCAAGACCCTTATACGGGGCGGGCCTAAACTTTCATTAAGGGGCGGGGTGGGGACATGGTGAGGGGGTAGGATTGGTGCGATGTGCATCTCTGGTGTGTGTATGTTTTGATGGTGAGTGTGGGTATGTGTGGTTGTGGGTACAGGGGGATGTGTTTGTGTTTGTCTATGAGGGTGTGCGTGTGTGTGTGTCTGGAGGGTGTGCGTGTGTGTGTGTCTGGAGGGGTGTGCGTGTGTGGGTGTCTGGAGGGTGAGTGTTGGTATGTGTACGTGAGTGTGTGGTATGTGTGGGTAACGTGGGTGTGGATACAGGGGATGTGTATATGTTTGTCTTTAGGGTATGTGTGGGTGGAAGTTTGTTTGGGGGTGAATGTGAGTATTTGTGGGTGTGGGTAAGTGTGTGTGTGGGTGAGTGAAGGAATGTGTGGATATTATGTGGGTGTGGATACAGGGGGATGTGTATTTGTTTATCTATGAAGGTGTGTGGGTGGGTGTGTGTTTGGAGGGTGAGTGTGGGTATGTGTGTATGTGTGTATGTGCGTGAAGGTACAGGGGGATGTGTATGTCTATGAGGGTGTGTGTGTGTGGCGATACGGGGGATGTGTATGTGTTTATCTAGCAGGGGAGATGTGTGTGTTTGAAGGTGGGTGGAGGGGAGTATATGGGTGGGGCTTGTGTGTGGGGGGTAGAGGTTAAGGTGTTGGGGGCGTGTGTGTGGGCTGGGGGGAGGGGGGGTACATATACTGGTGTAGTCATACTGGTGTAGATATACTGGTGAAGTCATACCAGTGTAGTCATACTGGTGTAGATATACTGGTGTAATCATACCAGTGTAGTCATACTGGTGAGATATACTGGTGTAATCATACCAGTGTAGTCATACTGGTGTGGATATACTGGTGTAATCATACCAGTGTAGTCATACTGGTGTAGATATACTGGTGTAATCATACCAGTGTAGTCATACTGGTGTGGATATACTGGTGTAATCATACCAGTGTGGTCATACTGGTGTAGATATACTGGTGTAATCATACCAGTGTAGTCATACTGGTGTAGTGGTAGTTCTAAACAGAAAGTGGTGCTTTTTAAATGGAGGCTTGACAGCATCTCTTTCCCAGCATACAACATGGTGTGATGTTGCTTACCATGCAGTGAGATGACATGATTCACTTTCCTTTTCAAACAAACAACTGGTACTGGTGAATCAGACTGGATGGGTTAAACTGGGTAAACTGGGATGAGCTTAGTTTGAGAGTAAAACTCTGAGACAAGTCTGGATCGAAACATTGGGGGGTTTTGTTACAGATTTGATGATCTCATTGGGTTCACTTTCAGTTTCCAGCTCTCCTTCATCACCTCATCTTCATCTTCTGACCTCCTGCTCTTACAGATCCAGAGGAGATGATTGGACTAGAATCCTCACACACCTGCTTTGCCTCGTGTGTCTCTGTTCTGCTCTTCCTCAACCAGGTGAGTTCAGGAGGGGGTCATGTGACCTCTGCCTCAGTCATGTCAGCAGCTCTGGACTGGCGGAGAGTAAAAGTCCTCAGTGGGTTATTGAAGACCAGGAGGTCTAACGGCTGATTTAGGGCAAGGCCCCTTATGTCCAATCATGAATCACCATAGAGCGGCCCCTTATGTCCAGTCATGAATCACCACGGTAACGGCCCCTTATATCCAGTCATGAATCACCACGGTAACGGCCCCTTATATTCTGTCATGAATCACCATGGTAACGGCCCCTTATGTCCAGTCATGAATCACCACGGTAACGGCCCCTTATATCCAGTCATGAATCACCACGGTAACGGCCCCTTATATCCCGTCATGAATCACCACGGTAACGGCCCCTTATATCCCGTCATGAATCACCACGGTAACGGGCCCTTATATCCCGTCATGAATCACCACGGTAACGGCCCCTTATATCCCGTCATGAATCACTACGGTAACGGCCCCTTATATCCCGTCACATGAATCACCACGGTACCGGAGCATATATCCCCTCATGAATCACCACGATAACGGCCCCTTATATCCCGTCATGAATCACCACGAGTAACGGCCCCTTATATCCTGTCATGAATCACTACGGTAACGGCCCCTTATATCCCGTCATGAATCACCCGGTAACGAGCTATATATCCTGTCATGAATCACCACGATAACGGGCCCTTATATCCCCTCATGAATCACCACGCTTAACGGCCCCCTTATATCCCGTCATGAATCACCACGGTAACGGCCCCTTATATCCCGTCATGAATCACCACGGTAACGGCCCCTTATATCCCGTCATAAATCACCACTGCAACGGGCCCTTATATCCTCTCATGAATCACCACGATAACGGGCCCTTATATCCCGTCATGAATCACACAGTAACGGCCCCTTATATCCCGTCATGAATCACCACGATAGCGGGCCCTTATATCCCCTCATGAATCACCACTGTTATGGCCCCTTATATCCCGTCATGAATCACCACACGGTAACGGCCCCTTATATCCCGTCATGAATCACCAGACGGTAGCAGGCCCTTATATCCCCTCATGAATCACCACGGTAACGGCCCCTTACATCCCGTCATGAATCACCACGATAAAAGCCCCTTATATCCATTCATGAATCACCACGGTAACGACCCTTTATATCCAGTCATGAATCACCACGGTAACGGCCCTTTATATCCCGTCATGAATCACCACAGTAGCGGCCCCTTATATCCTATCACAGATCCTGCAATCATGACCCCTTATATCCCGTCATGAATCACCACGATAGCGGCCCCTTATATCCTGTCATGAATCACCACTGTAAGCGGCCCCTTATATCCTGTCATGAATCACCACGATAAGACCCCTTATATCCTGTCATGAATCACCACGGTAACGGCCCCTTATATCCCGTCATGAATCACCACGGTAACGGCCCCTTATATCCCGTCATGAATCACCACGGTAACGGCCCCTTATATCCTGTCATGAATCACCACGGTAACGGCCCCTTATATCCCGTCATGAATCACCACGGTAACGGCCCCTTATATCCTGTCATGAATCACCACGGTAACGGCCCCTTATATCCTGTCATGAATCACCACGTAACGGGCCCCTTATATCCTGTCATGAATCCTCCACGGTACTGGCCCCTTATATCCCGTCATGAATCACCACGGTAACGGCCCCTTATATCCTGTCATGAATCACCACGGTAACGGGCCTTGGTAATCACCTTGGTAACTTCCTCCACTGTCTCCTGATCGGACTGATCCGATTCATCCGACTGCTCTGGTTGATCTGACGGATCTGGTTGATCCGACTGATCCGGTTGATCCGGATGATTCGACTGATCCGGTTGAACCGACTGATCCGGTAGATTCGGTTGATCCGGTTGATCCAGATGATTCGACTGATCCGGTTGATCCGGTTGAACCGGATGATCCGGTTGAACCGACTGATCCGGTAGATTCGGTTGATCCGGTTGATCCGGATGATCCGGTTGAACCGACTGATCCGGTTGATTCAGTTGATCCGGCTGATCCGACTGATCTGGTTGATCCGGTTGATCCGACTGATCCGGTTGAACCGACTCATCTGGTTGATCCGGTTGATTTGATTGATCCGGTTAAACGACTGATTCGGTTGATCCGGATGATTCGACTGATCTGGTTGATCCGACTGATCCGGTTGAACCGACTCATCTGGTTGATCCGGTTGATCCGGTTGAACCGACTGATCCAGTTGATCCGGTTGATCCGACTGATCCGGTTGAACCGACTGATCCGGTTGAACCGACTGATCCAGTTGATCCGGTTGATCCGACTGATCCGGTTGAACCGACTGATCTGGTTGATCCGGTTGATCCGACTGATCCGGTTGAACCGACTGATCTGGTTGATCCGGTTGAACCGACTGATCTGGTTGATCCGGTTGAACCGACTCATCTGGTTGATCCGGTTGATCCGGTTGAACCGACTGATCCGGTTGCTGTTTTCCAGCTTCACCACCGACGATGAGGATGATGAAGACCCCGTCTGTTGTTGGGACTCTGGCCGGTAAAGTCCTGCTTCCCTGCCGGTTCCCCCCCCCCCCACCTCTCCCCCCAGCCCGAGTCCCGACGAGCGGATCCGGATCAAGTGGGTGAAGCAGGACGGGGGTCAGGAGGCGGTGGTGCTGGTCGCCCACGGGGGGGCGGTGAAGGTGGGGCCGGGGTTCCAGGGCCGGGTGTCGGTGCCCAGCCACCCGGGGTCCATGGGGGACGCGTCCCTGATGATGGTGAAGCTGAGGGCCAGCGACGCCGGGACGTACCGCTGCGAGGTGATGGACGGGATGGAGGACACGCAGGACACCGTGTCCCTCACCGTCTCCGGTGAGTAGAACTCCGGTTCACCGGGAAATCTCGCCATCGCTCGCGGCTCCCCCCGGTAGTTATCGCGACGTTTGATTTCCAGCATCCCGAGATCTGGACCATGACCATCTACAGGTAATGGAACCAGAACCAGAACCAGGACCAGGAAGGAAAACCTCCATCAGGACCAGAACCAGGACCGAGGAGGAAAACCTCCATCAGGACCAGAACCAGGACCAGGACCGGGAAGAAAACCTCCATCAGGACCAGAACCAGGACCAGGACCGGGAAGAAAACCTCCATCAGGACCAGAACCAGGAAGAAAAACCTCCATCAGGACCAGAACCAGGAAGGAAAACCTCCATCAGGACCAGAACCAGGAAGGAAAACCTCCATCAGAACCAGAACCAGGAAGGAAAACCTCCATCAGGACCAGAACCAGGAAGGAAAACCTCCATCAGGACCAGAACCAGGAAGAAAAACCTCCATCAGGACCAGAACCAGGAAGGAAAACCTCCATCAGAACCAGAACCAGGAAGGAAAACCTCCATCAGGACCAGAACCAGGAGGGAAAACCTCCATCAGAAACAGAACCAGGAAGAAAAAACTCCATCAGGACCAGAACCAGGAAGGAAAACCTCCATCAGAACCAGAACCAGGACCAGGACCGGGAAGGAAAACCTCCATCAGGACCAGAACCAGGACCAGGACCGGGAAGAAAACCTCCATCAGGACCAGAACCAGGAAGAAAAACCTCCATCAGGACCAGAACCAGGAAGAAAAACCTCCATCTGGACCAGAACCAGGAAGGAAAACCTCCATCAGAACCAGAACCAGGAGGAAACCTCCATCAGAACCAGAACCAGGAGGAAAACCTCCATCAGGACCAGGAAGGAAAACCTCCATCAGGACCAGAACCGGGAAGGAAAACCTCCATCTGGACCAGAACCAGGAAGGAAAACCTCCATCAGGACCAGAACCAGGAAGGAAAACCTCCATCAGAACCAGAACCAGGAGGGAAAACCTCCATCAGGACCAGAACCAGGAAGGAAAACCTCCATCAGGACCAGAACCAGGAAGAAAAACCTCCATCAGAACCAGAACCAGGAAGGAAAACCTCCATCAGGACCAGAACCAGGAGGGAAAACCTCCATCTGGACCAGAACCAGGAAGGAAAACCTCCATCTGGACCAGAACCAGGAAGGAAAACCTCCATCAGAACCAGAACCAGGAAGGAAAACCTACATCAGGACCAGAACCAGGAGGGAAAACCTCCATCTGGACCAGAACCAGGAAGGAAAACCTCCATCAGGACCAGAACCAGGAAGAAAAACCTCCATCAGAACCAGAACCAGGAAGGAAAACCTCCATCAGGACCAGAACCAGGAGGGAAAACCTCCATCTGGACCAGAACCAGAAAGGAAAACCTCCATCTGGACCAGAACCAGGAAGGAAAACCTCCATCAGAACCAGAACCAGGAAGGAAAACCTACATCAGGACCAGAACCAGGAGGGAAAACCTCCATCTGGACCAGAACCAGGAAGGAAAACCTCCATCAGGACCAGAACCAGGAAGAAAAACCTCCATCTGGACCAGAACCAGGAAGGAAAACCTCCATCAGGACCAGAACCAGGAAGAAAAACCTCCATCTGGACCAGAACCAGGAAGGAAAACCTCCATCAGAACCAGAACCAGGAGGAAAACTTCCATCAGAACCAGAACCGAGAAGGAAAACCTCCATCAGAACCAGAACCAGGAGGAAAACCTCCATCAGAACCAGAACCGGGAAGGAAAACCTCCATCAGAACCAGGAAGAAAAAACCTCCATCTGGACCAGCTGGTGTCTCCGCCGGCATTTCCACAGATTCCACATTAACTGAACAGCTGATAAGGACGTCTTTGTGTGGACGCGTCCCACAAAGACGTCCTTATCAGAGACACAAATGTCATTTAGCTCTCAGACATCCTTTCAGACCCCCCCCCCCCGTCTGGAACCGGTCTGGTCCAGCTGATGGCAGACGGCTTTGTGTCCCCGCTGTCCTCCGGTTTCAGCCGGTGATGACTTCCTCCGTAATCAGCTGATCAGGATCAGGAAGACATGATGAGGGTCTGAAGGACGGGAATGATGGACGAGCTCCGGTCCCAGCCGGGAACGTCGGGAACAATTATCCCCCCTCAGGACATTTCAGAAGTTTGTCCCACGTCATGTCCAGCTTTCCGTCTTTTTCTGACAAACCTCCGTTTTACATGAACACATTTCTCTTTTTCATTATCAGGGATTTATTTTATTCAGCTGAGAATCATGAAATTATCTGAAATCTGCGTTTTTCGGACACGTTTTTTGACCCTTTAGTGAAATTAAGTGAACATTTTATTTTTCATGTTTTCTGCGTTTTTCGTACATATTTTACAACCATTTAGTGAAATTAAGTGAACATTTTATTTTTCATGTTTTCTGCGTTTTTCGTACATATTTTACAACCATTTAGTGAATTTAAGTGAACATTTTATTTTTCACGTTTTCTGCGTTTTTCGGACACCTTTTATAACCGTTTAGTGAATTTAAGTGAACATTTTATTTTTCGTGTTTTCTGCGTTTTTCGTACATATTTTACGACCATTTAGTGAAATTAAGTGAACATTTTATTTTTCGTGTTTTCTGCGTTTTTCGTACATATTTTACGACCATTTAGTGAAATTAAGTGAACATTTTATTTTTCGTGTTTTCTGCGTTTTTCGTACATATTTTACGACCGTTTAGTGAATTTAAGTGAACATTTTATTTTTCACGTTTTCTGCGTTTTCGGACACCTTTTATAACCGTTTAGTGAATTTAAGTGAACATTTTATTTTTCACGTTTTCTGCGTTTTTCGTACATATTTTACGACCGTTTAGTGAATTTAAGTGAACATTTTATTTTTCGTGTTTTCTGCGTTTTTCGTACATATTTTACGACCATTTAGTGAAATTAAGTGAACATTTTATTTTTCGTGTTTTCTGCGTTTTTTGTACATATTTTACGACCGTTTAGTGAATTTAAGTGAACATTTTATTTTTCACGTTTTCTGCGTTTTTCGGACACCTTTTATAACCGTTTAGTGAATTTAAGTGAACATTTTATTTTTTCACGTTTTCTGCGTTTTTTCGTACATATTTTACGACCGTTTAGTGAATTTAAGTGAACATTTTATTTTTCACGTTTTCTGCGTTTTTCGGACACCTTTTATAACCGTTTAGTGAATTTAAGTGAACATTTTATTTTTCACGTTTTCTGCGTTTTTTCGGACACCTTTTATAACCGTTTAGTGAATTTAAGTGAACATTTTATTTTTCGTGTTTTCTGCGTTTTTCGTATATATTTTACGACCATTTAGTGAAATTAAGTGAACATTTTGTTTTTCGTGTTTTCTCTGCGTTTTTCGTACATATTTTACGACCGTTTAGTGAATTTAAGTGAACATTTTATTTTTCACGTTTTCTGCGTTTTTCGTACATATTTTATGACCGTTTAGTGAATTTAAGTGAACATTTTATTTTTTCACGTTTTCTGCGTTTTTCGTACATATTTTACGACCGTTTAGTGAATTTAAGTGAACATTTTATTTTTCACGTTTTCTGCGTTTTTCTGACACGTTTTTCGATCGTTTAGTGAATTTAAGTGAACGTTTTATTTTTCACGTTTTCTGCGTTTTTCTGACACGTTTTTCGATCGTTTAGTGAATTTAAGTGAACATTTTATTTTTCACGTTTTCTGCGTTTTTCTGACACGTTTTTTCGATCGTTTAGTGAATTTAAGTGAACATTTTATTTTTCACGTTTTCTTCGTTTCTCTGACACGTTTTTCGATCGTTTAGTGAATTTAAGTGAACATTTTCCGTGTTTTTCCTGGTCTGGTGCAGACCTGGACCAGGTGTGTGACCGAGGTGGTCTCTCCGCAGGTGTGGTGTTCCACTACCGGGCCAGCTCCAGCCGCTACAGCCTGGACTTCCCGGAGGCCGTGGAGGCGTGCCGCTCCGTCCACGCCTCCATCGCCACGCCGGATCAGCTGACGGCGGCCTTCCACGACGGTCTGGACCAATGTGACGCCGGCTGGCTGGCGGACCAGTCGGTCAGGTGAGTCCGATGACATCACTTCTGCTTGACTTTCTTTCATAAAGATATCTGATAAAACATGAAGAATTGTTCTGAATTTCTCAGATATCCGATCACAGTTCCCCGTCCGGGATGTTCAGGCGACCTGGAGCACCGTCCAGGTGTGAGGACGTACGGCCTCCGTGACCCCGCAGAGAAGTATGACGTGTACTGCTTCGTGGATCAGCTGCATGGTGAGCTGGAATTCCCAACAGTTACCCTCGTTTCCCGGGAAACGAGGAGCTGGACGCCGTCCTGGCGTTGTTAAACGGGGGGGGGCGGGGGGGAATCACCACGGTTCAGATGAAGTTCGTATGTTTCAGATAAAGTTCACGTATTTCAGATGAAGTTCGTATGTTTCAGATAAAGTTCGCGTATTTCAGATGAAGTTCGTATGTTTCAGATAAAGTTCGCGTATTTCAGATGAAGTTCGTATGTTTCAGATAAAGTTCGCGTATTTCAGATGAAGTTCGTATGTTTCAGATAAAGTTCGCGTATTTCAGATGAAGTTCGTATTTTTCAGATAAAGTTCACGTATTTCAGATGAAGTTCGTATGTTTCAGATAAAGTTCGCGTATTTCAGATGAAGTTCGTATATTTCAGATAAAGTTCGCGTATTTCAGATGAAGTTCGTATGTTTCGGATAAAGTTCACGTATTTCAGATGAAGTTCGTATGTTTCAGATGAAGTTCGTATGTTTCGGATAAATTTGCGTATTTCAGATGAAGTTCGTATGTTTCAGATGAAGTTGGTATGTTTCGGATAAATTTTGCGTATTTCAGATGAAGTTCGCATGTTTCGGATAAATTTAGCATATTTCAGATGAAGTTCGCGTATTTCAGATGAAGTTCGTATGTTTCGGATAAAGTTCACGTATTTCAGATGAAGTTGGTATGTTTCAGATGAAGTTCGTATGTTTCGGATAAAGTTCGCGTATTCCAGATGAAGTTCGTATGTTTCAGATAAAGTTCGCGTATTTCAGATGAAGTTTGTATGTTTCAGATGAAGTTCGTATGTTTCGGATAAAGTTTGCGTATTTCAGATGAAGTTTGTATGTTTCGGATAAATTTCGCGTATTTCAGATGAAGTTCGTATGTCTCATCTCCTGATACAACCTCCTCCCCCCTCCCTCCTCCCCCAGGTGAGGTCTTCTATCCTCCCTCTGCTGAGGCCAAGCTGACCTGGCGGGAGGCGAAGGAGGCGTGTGAGGAGCTGGACGCCGTCCTGGCGTCGCCCGGTCAGCTGTTTGCGGCGTGGAGGGCGGGGCTAAACCGCTGCGACTACAGCTGGCTGTCGGACGGCAGCGTCCGCTACCCCGTCACCGTCCCCCGGCCTCAGTGTGGGGGCGGTCTGCTGGGGGTCCGGACGCTCTACCGGTTCCAGAACCAGACCGGCTTCCCGGACCGGACGGACAGATACGGAGCCCTTCTGCTTCAAGGGGGTAAAAACCACCTTCACTCCGAAGTCTGGAGACATTTACCGAAACCCGTCCCGACATGAACCCGCTACCTCAGAGTCAAACTCCGCTTCATTCTCAGTTTCTACAACAAGACACATTCAGGAACTCCTGAAGTCCACAACAGTCGGGGACGAAGGCCCCGTTGTCATGGATACACCACCAGGCCAGCTCGTCTCTCCTGTAGTTGGTCTCGTTGCTGAGGTTGGAGCTGTGGGGGGGGGGGGTGCAGTCGTGGGTCAGCAGGGTGAAGAGAGGGGGCTGAGCACACGTCCTGGGGGCCCCCGTGTTCAGGGCGATGGTGCTGGATGTGCTGCTGCTGACCCGCACTGACTGGTCTCCCTGACAGGAGGTCCAGCAGCCCGGTGTGCAGACCAGGTCTGGTTTGGCCCAGTCTGGTTTGGTCCGGTCCGGTCTACAGGTCTGCAGGTCTACAGGTCTGCAGGTCTGCAGGTCTACAGGTCTACAGGTCTGCGGGTCTGCGGGTCTGCGGGTCTGCAGGTCTGCAGGTCTGCAGGTCTACAGGTCTGCAGGTCTACAGGTCTACAGGTCTGCGGGTCTGCGGGTCTGCAGGTCTGTAGGTGTGTAGGTCTACAGGTCTGCGGGTCTGCAGGTCTACAGGTCTGCAGGTCTACAGGTCTACGGGTCTGCAGGTCTACAGGTCTGCAGGTCTACAGGTCTACAGGTCTGCAGGTCTGCAGGTCTGCAGGTCTACAGGTCTGCAGGTCTACAGGTCTGCAGGTCTACGGGTCTGCAGGTCTACAGGTCTGCAGGTCTACAGGTCTACGGGTCTGCAGGTCTGCAGGTCTGCAAGTCTACAGGTCTACGGGTCTGCAGGTCTACAGGTCTGCAGGTCTACGGGTCTGCAGGTCTGCAGGTCTGCAGGTCTACGGGTCTGCAGGTCTGCAGGTCTACAGGTCTGCAGGTCTACGGGTCTGCAGGTCTACAGGTCTGCAGGTCTGCAGGTCTGCAGGTCTACAGGTCTACGGGTCTGCGGGTCTGTAGGTCTGTAGGTCTACAGGTCTACAGGTCTGCAGGTCTACGGGTCTGCAGGTCTACAGGTCTGCAGGTCTACAGGTCTACGGGTCTGCAGGTCTGCAGGTCTGCAAGTCTACAGGTCTACGGGTCTGCAGGTCTAAAGGTCTACAGGTCTGAGTCTGCAGGTCTGCAGGTCTGCAGGTCTACGGGTCTGCAGGTCTGCAGGTCTACAGGTCTGCAGGTCTACGGGTCTGCAGGTCTACAGGTCTGCAGGTCTGCAGGTCTACAGGTCTGCAAGTCTACAGGTCTACAGGTCTGCAGGTCTACGGGTCTGCAGGTCTACAGGTCTACAGGTCTGCAGGTCTGCAGGTCTGCAGGTCTACAGGTCTGCAGGTCTACAGGTCTGCAGGTCTACGGGTCTGCAGGTCTACAGGTCTGCAGGTCTACAGGTCTGCAGGTCTACAGGTCTGCAGGTCTACAGGTCTGCAAGTCTACAGGTCTACGGGTCTGCAGGTCTACAGGTCTGCAGGTCTACGGGTCTGCAGGTCTGCAGGTCTGCAGGTCTACGGGTCTGCAGGTCTGCAGGTCTACAGGTCTGCAGGTCTACGGGTCTGCAGGTCTACAGGTCTGCAGGTCTGCAGGTCTACAGGTCTACGGGTCTGCGGGTCTGCAGGTCTGTAGGTCTGTAGGTCTACAGGTCTACAGGTCTGCAAGTCTACAGGTCTACGGGTCTGCAGGTCTACAGGTCTGCAGGTCTACGGGTCTGCAGGTCTGCAGGTCTGCAGGTCTACGGGTCTACGGGTCTGCAGGTCTGCAGGTCTACAGGTCTGCAGGTCTGCGGGTCTGCAGGTCTGCGGGTCTGCAGGTCTGCAGGTCTACAGGTCTGCAGGTCTACAGGTCTGCAGGTCTGCAGGTCTACAGGTCTGCAGGTCTACAGGTCTGCGGGTCTGCAGGTCTACAGGTCTGCGGGTCTGCAGGTCTGTAGGTCTACAGGTCTGCAGGTCTACAGGTCTGCAGGTCTGCAGGTGTACAGGTCTACGGGTCTGCAGGTCTACGGGTCTGCAGGTCTACGGGTCTACGGGTCTGCAGGTCTGCAGGTCTGCAGGTCTACGCGTCTGCAGGTCTGCAGGTCTACAGGTCTGCAGGTCTACAGGTCTACGGGTCTGCAGGTCTACAGGTCTACAGGTCTGCAGGTCTACGGGTCTGCAGGTCTGCAGGTACTACAGGTCTACAGGTCTCAGGTCTACGGATCTGCAGGTCTGCAGGTCTAGAGCCCTGCAGGTCTGCAGGTCTACAGGTCTACAGGTCTACAGGTCTGTGGGTCTGCGGGTCTGCAGGTCTGCAGGTCTGCAGGTCTACAGGTCTACAGGTCTGCAGGTCTACAGGTCTACAGGTCTGCGGGTCTGCAGGTCTGCAGGTCTACAGGTCTACAGGTCTGCAGGTCTACAGGTCTACAGGTCTACAGGTCTGCAGGTCTACAGGTCTACAGGTCTAGACAGGTCTACAGGGCTACAGGTCTACAACCCGGTCTGCAAGAACTACAGGTCTACAGGTCTACAGGTCTACAGCCTGCCAGGTCTGCAGGTCTACAGGTCTGCAGGTCTACAGGTCTACAGGTCTGCAGGTCTACAGGTCTGCAGGTCTACAGGTCTACAGGTCTGCAGGTCTCCAGGTCTGCAGGTCTACACTACAGGTCTACAGGTCTGCCGGTCTGCAAGAACTAGAAGTCTACAGGTCTGCAGGTCTACAACCTACTGGTCTCAAGATCTGCAGGTCTACAGGTCTGCAGGTCTACAGGTCTACGGGTGTACAGGTCTGCAGGTCTACAGGTCTACGGGTCTGCAGGTCTACAGGTCTACAGGTCTACAGGTCTACAGGTCTACAGGTCTGCAGGTCTGCAGGTCTACAGGTCTGCAGGTCTACAGGTCTACAGGTCTGCAGAACTAGAACCTGCAGGTCTGCAGGACTAGGACCCAGGTCTACAGCAGGGAAAAACTGGTCGGTTTATGTGCACTCTTTTGAGGGGAAAACCCAGCAGAAACAGGTCCCTGATGTGTCCCAGCTAGACTGGGCTCTGCTAGACCCGGTCCAGCTAGACCGGGTCCAGGCGGTCCCCTGCAGACTCAGACCTGCTTCAGCTCCACAAGTCTGTGACGTCGCGTCAGCCGGATGGCTACAGCATGACCTCATCTGGGCGGGTAGCCTTCACACTACAGGGCAGACATAGAACCCGCCGGGCCAGGACCAGAACCAGAACAGGGACAAGAACCAGGACCAGGACCAGGACAGGGACAAGGACCAGAAACAGAACCAGGACCAGAACAGGGACCAGACCAGGACCAGAACAGGGACAAGGACCAGAAACAGAACCAGGAAGACCAGAACTAGAACCTGACGTACTCAGGACTAAACCACTACCAGTTTTCAAGAACTAGAACCCGACACTTCAGGACTAGAACCCGACGCTCAAGAACTAGAACCCGACACTTCAGGACTAGAACCCGACGCTTCAGGACTAGAACCCGACGCTCAAGAACTAGAACCTGACACTTCAGGACTAGAACCCGAACAACCAAGAACTAGAACCCGACCGCACTCAGGACTAGAACCCGGTACACTCAAGAACTAGAACCCGACAACCTAGAACTAGAACCCGACGCTTCAGGACTAGAACCCGACACTTCAGGACTAGAACCCGACACTCAAGAACTAGAACCCGACACTTCAGGACTAGAACCCGATGCTCAAGAACTAGAACCCGACACTTCAGGACTAGAACCCGGTGCTCAAGAACTAGAACCCGACACTTCAGGACTAGAACCCGGTGCTGAAGAACTAGAACCCGACGCTTAAGAACTAGAACCCGACACTTCAGGACCAGAACCCGACACTTCAGGACCAGAACCCAACACTTCAGGACCAGAACCCAACACCCTAGAACTAGAACCCGACGCTCAAAAACTAGAACCCGACACTTCAGGACCAGAACCCGACGCTTAAGAACTAGAACCCGACGCTTCAGGACTAGAACCCTTCAGGACCAGAACCCGACACCCTAGAACTAGAAACAGAACCAGGACCAGGACTAGAACCCGGACCAAGAACTAGAACCCCCTTCAGGACTAGAACCCCAGACAAGAACTAGAACCCTTCAGGACTAGAACCCCATGCTCAAGAACTAGAACCCCTCAGAACCAGAACACGGACCAAGAACTAGAACCCAATGCTCACGCGCAGGACCTCTTGCTAGACCTGGTCCAGTGCATTGAGACCAGACCAGGTCTAGCAGACTGCCCTGGACCGGGAATGCGGTGGTCCAGGTCTAGGACCGCTGTGGTCCGGGTCTGGGACCGCAGTGGTCCGGAATCGGGTCTAGGACCGCTATGGTCCAGGTCTGGGTCTACGGTGGTCCGGATCCGGGTCTAGGGCCATGGTGCTCCGGGTCCGGGACTGCGGTGGTCCAGATCTGGGTCTATGGTGGTCCGGGACCACCGTAGACCTGGACCACCGTGGTTCGGGTCTAGGGCCATGGTGGTCTGGGTCCGGGACCACCGTGGTTCGGGTCTAGGGCCATGGTGGTCTGGGACCGGGACCACCGTAGACCGGGACCACCGTGGTTCGGGTCTAGGGCCATGGTGGTCTGGGACCGGGACCACCGTAGACCCGGACCACCGTGGTTCGGGTCTAGGGCCATGGTGGTCTGGGTCCGGGACCACCGTAGACCCGGACCACCGTGGTTCGGGTCTAGGGCCATGATGGTCTGGGTCCGGGACCACCGTGGTTCGGGTCTAGGGCCATGGTGGTCTGGGACCGGGACCACCGTGGTTCGGGTCTAGGGCCATGGTGGTCTGGGTCCGGGATCAGCCCCTGATGGTTCGGGTCTCGGGCCACCGTGGACCTGGGTCTGGGTCTGGGGCCATGATGGTCTGGGACCGGGACCACCGTAGACCCGGACCACCGTGGTTCGGGTCTTCCCCGTGGTCACCTGGCGCGCGCTCTTTCATTCACGGTGGCATCTAAACCGGGTCAGACCTGCACCGAACTCTCGGTTCCGGTTCTCTGAACTGGGCCTGGATCAGGCTGATCCGGGTCCGGTTCTCCTGAACTGGAGCC
>JALJCO010008493.1:35000-78909 GCA_023101725.1 Atherinomorus stipes | reverse complement strand
TCGTAAATTTACGGAAATAAAGTCATTAATTTACCAAAACCATTTCATAATTTTACGCAAATGAAGTCATAACTTTATGGGCAAAAGTTGTAAATGCATGTAAATGAAGTCATATAATTAAAATAATAAAATCACAATTTCACAATAAAGTAATTTTATGAGAATAAGACATAAATTTACAGAAATAAAGTCATATGGGAATAAGTCGTAAATTCTTGATGACTTTATTCTTGTAAAGTAACCTTTTCCTCGTAAAATAACGACTTTTTTCTCGAAGTCTGTAAAAAAAAAAAATGTTATGGTATGGCTGTAACTCGTAAAAATAATTGAGTTGGGACTAAATCATAGTGAATTGGTGGCAGGAGGATGTGAGCCAAAACATAGATGAAAAGACTGAATCCCAGTCCCTCCATTTTCATAAAAGGAGAATTTGATCTGAAAGATGGAGGTTTAGGACCGAGACGTTCGAGCCGAGCCTTCAGAACATGATGTAAAACAAACCGTATAATAATCAGTAAGTCAATAGGGGTTAAAAACTGACTTAATCTGATTAACAGGAACTATCTAAACATGTTTTGTGTGGCTTCTTTCATTTGTAAACCAGTAAGATACAAATATTTCTGTGACGTAAACAGCATGAGAATGTGCTCAAAATAAAGCGTGAATCAGCATTAACATCATTTATTTCCATGATTCAGCTGAGGCTTCAGAAATAAACCAACCGACGTCGAACTACGGCGGAGCAGAAATGAGACGTTTCGTAACAAAACGGATTCCAAATGATGCCGAGTCAGCATCTTTTCACCATCATAAACAGACAGACGTGGACTCATTTCAGTTTTCAAGGCCCCCAAGATTATTTTCAAACTCTTTAATATCAGCACACAAACTAAAACTTCCTGGTCTGTTTATTAGCTCATAAGCTAACAGCTAGTAGCACACTAGTTAATAGAAGTTACTGTTCAAAACTGTTCCATCCTCCACGAGAAGCCAGAACTTTCTTCTTGTTCTTGAGGCTGCGAGAACAAAATGGCGTCATTTTGTTCTCGGAGACGTGGGGCATTTTTTTTTAATTTGTAAAATTCGGAAAATCTTTTCTGAGTATGAATTGAACGTATCATTAATGTTAGCAGCTAGCTAAAAGAGAGCCAGAATTATGTAAAATTCAACTGTTTTCATCCATAAACTGAGGAATTACGAACCCAGCTGCAGTATTTTGCTTCGACGTTGAGCAAATCGCATTTTCATTCTATTAACGTTAACGCCTCCAAGCTTTTTAGCGAGCTTATGAGCTAATAAAAAAGGGGAAAATTCTCTAAAACAATAGCTGCTAGCTAGCAAATGACTCAGCAAAATACATTTAGCGTTTTGGAAACTGATTTAAAACCATCACAACATTAAAAACAAGAAATATCATCTCCTGCTTCTAAACTTAAAACTTAAAACTGAACTTTTTGCTACAATGCTAGCATTTCTGAATAAGTATGACCTTTTTAGACATCTGTGAAGTGCAGAGCTAACATCAACATGTACATGTCAGTAACACTTCAGTTCCATTAGGTTTTATTTTACTGCCCAGAAAATAATTTCTCCTTCTCGTTTCAATCCTACATCCTTGTTTTATGCCATCGCTTCATCAGTTATCAATTTTAAAGACATAATTCCTGCAACACTTTGTGAAAATGAAAGCTTGCAGGACACGAGAGCTGCAGTCTGACTCTTAACTCGTCGGAGCTGAACAACAACCATCATGATAAACATCCGGAGCGTCTGAGCTGAACCCATGAACTCTGGGTGCAGATTAGTTTCCGACACAAGGCTAACCTGGTTAACAGGGCTAGACTGGTTCAGACTGGGAACACTGCTGTGCATTTTAACCCTTACAAATCTTCAGTTCTCCCTGAAGTCCATCAGCAGTGGTGATGTGACGGATACTTAACCCGTTAGGGGATCTCCAGAAGGTTTTCAGCATTTTACCCCGTCCAGGACGTAATCCACCACTAAATGTGTTTATTCAAAGACTCGATCTGGAAAATCTACAATAATCCATGATAACACCATTATTTATCCCATCTTCATCATACAAAGGTTCTGGATGCAGACTGGGATTAAAGGTTCTGATGGTGACTGGGATTAAAGGTTCTGATGCTGACTGGGATTAAAGGTTCTGATGCTGACTGGGATTAAAGGTTCTGATGCTGACTGGGATTAAAGGTTCTGATGCTGACTGGGATTAAAGGTTCTGGATGCAGACTGGGATTAAAGGTTCTGATGCTGACTGGGATTAAAGGTTCTGGATGCAGACTGGGATTAAAGGTTCTGATGCTGACTGGGATTAAAGGTTCTGGATGCAGACTGGGATTAAAGGTTCTGATGCAGACTGGGATTAAAGGTTCTGGATGCAGACTGGGATTAAAGGTTCTAGATGCTGACTGGGATTAAAGGTTCTGATGCTGACTGGGATTAAAGGTTCTAGATGCTGACTGGGATTAAAGGTTCTGATGCTGACTGGGATTAAAGGTTCTAGATGCTGACTGGGATTAAAGGTTCTAGATGCTGACTGGGATTAAAGGTTCTGATGCTGACTGGGATTAAAGGTTCTAGATGCTGACTGGGATTAAAGGTTCTAGATGCTGACTGGGATTAAAGGTTCTGATGCTGACTGGGATTAAAGGTTCTAGATGCTGACTGGGATTAAAGGTTTTAGATGCTGACTAGGATTAAAGGTTCTAGATGTGACTGGGATTAATGGTTCTGATGCTGACTGGGATTAAAGGTTCTAGATGTGACTGGGATTAATGGTTCTAGATACTGACTAGGATTAATTGTTCTGGATGTGACTGGGATTAAAGGTTCTAGATGCTGACTGGGATTAAAGGTTCTAGATGCTGACTGGAATTAATGGTTCTGATGCTGACTGGGATTAAAGGTTCTGATGCTGACTGGGATTAAAGGTTCTAGATGCTGACTGGGATTAAAGGTTCTGATGCTGACTGGGATTAAAGGTTCTGATACTGACTGGGATTAAAGGTTCTGATGCTGACTGGGATTAAAGGTTCTGATGCTGACTGGGATTTAAGCTTCTGATGCTGACTGGGATTAAAGGTTCTGATGCTGACTGGGATTAAAGGTTCTGATGCTGACTGGGATTTAAGCTTCTGATTCTGACTGGGATTAAAGGTTCTAGATGCTGACTGGGATTAAAGGTTCTGGATGCAGACTGGGATTAAGGGTTATAGATGCTGACTGGGATTAAAGGTTCTTGATGCTGACTGGGATTAAGGGTTCCGATGCTGACTGGGATTAAAGGTTCTGATGCTGACTGGGATTAAAGGTTCTAGATGCTGACTGGGATTAAAGGTTCTAGATGCTGACTGGGATTAAGGGTTCCGATGCTGACTGGGATTAAAGGTTCTGATGCTGACTGGGATTAAAGGTTCTGATGCTGACTGGGATTAAAGGTTCTGATACTGACTGGGATTAAAGGTTCTGATGCTGACTGGGATTAAAGGTTCTGATGCTGACTGGGATTTAAGCTTCTGATGCTGACTGGGATTAAAGGTTCTGATGCTGACTGGGATTAAAGGTTCTGATGCTGACTGGGATTAAAGGTTCTGATGCTGACTGGGATTTAAGCTTCTGATTCTGACTGGGATTAAAGGTTCTAGATGCTGACTGGGATTAAAGGTTCTGGATGCAGACTGGGATTAAGGGTTATAGATGCTGACTGGGATTAAAGGTTCTTGATGCTGACTGGGATTAAGGGTTCCGATGCTGACTGGGATTAAAGGTTCTGATGCTGACTGGGATTAAAGGTTCTAGATGCTGACTGGGATTAAAGGTTCTAGATGCTGACTGGGATTAAGGGTTCCGATGCTGACTGGGATTAAAGGTTCTGATGCTGACTGGGATTAAAGGTTCTGATGCTGACTGGGATTAAGGGTTCCGATGCTGACTGGGATTAAAGGTTCTGATGCTGACTGGGATTAAATGTTCTAGATGCTGACTGGGATTAAAGGTTCTGATGCTGACTGGGATTAAAGGTTCTAGATGCTGACTGGGATTAAAGGTTCTAGATGCTGACTGGGATTAAAGGTTCTGATGCTGACTGGGATTAAAGGTTCTAGATGCTGACTGGGATTAAAGGTTCTAGATGCTGACTGGGATTAAAGGTTCTGATGCTGACTGGGATTAAAGGTTCTGATACTGACTGGGATTAAAGGTTCTGATGCTGACTGGGATTAAAGGTTCTGATGCTGACTGGGATTAAAGGTTCTGGATGCTGACTGGGATTAAAGGTTCTGATGCCGACTGGGATTAAAAGTTCTGATGCTGACTGGGATTAAAGGTTCTGGATGCTGACTGGGATTAAAGGTTCTAGATCCTGAGTGGGATTAAGGGTTCCAATGCTGACTGGGATTAAAGGTTCTAGATCCTGACTGGGATTAAAGGTTCTGGATACTGACTGGGATTAAAGGTTCTGATGCTGACTGGGATTAAAGGTTCTCATGCTGACTAGGATTAAGGGTTCCGATGCTGACTGGGATTAAAGGTTCTGGATGCTGACTGGGATTAAAGGTTCTGATGCTGACTGGGATTAAAGGTTCTGATCCTGACTGGGATTAAAGGTTCTGGATGCTGACTGGGATTAAAGGTTCTGATACTGACTGGGATTAAAGGTTCTGATCCTGACTGGGATTAAAGGTTCTGGATGCTGACTGGGATTAAAGGTTCTAGATGCTGACTGGGATTAAAGGTTCTGATGCTGACTGGGATTAAAGGTTCTAGATCCTGACTGGGATTAAAGGTTCTGGATGCTGACTGGGATTAAAGGTTCTGATGCTGACTGGGATTAAAGGTTCTCATGCTGACTAGGATTAAGGGTTCCGATGCTGACTGGGATTAAAGGTTCTGGATGCTGACTGGGATTAAAGGTTCTGATGCTGACTGGGATTAAAGGTTCTGATCCTGACTGGGATTAAAGGTTCTGGATGCTGACTGGGATTAAAGGTTCTGATACTGACTGGGATTAAAGGTTCTGATCCTGACTGGGATTAAAGGTTCTGGATGCTGACTGGGATTAAAGGTTCTGGATGCTGACTGGGATTAAAGGTTCTGATGCTGACTGGGATTAAAGGTTCTCATGCTGACTGGGATTAAGGGTTCCGATGCTGACTGGGATTAAAGGTTCTGAGTCTTCTGGGTTAATCTACTTATTTGTTGAGCCAGAACGTACAGCTCGTGTTCTGTAAACATTTTGGACCGTGTTTTATCACCCAGCAGCCTTCCCGGATTAGAGGCCTGACTCCGGTAGGAAGGAGTTCCCAGAGAAAGGCAGCAGACCCAGCAGTGATGATTAAACCCCACTGTCTTCCTGCTGACCTGCCGTCCAGCCAGCAGGAAGCAGCAGCAGTCCCATTCTGGCCTGTTCTCTTGTTCAGGGCTTCCACACTAGTATAAATGAAGAGAGGAAACGTTCAGTGCTTTTCTGGGCCCGTTCCCACTGACCCAGGTTTCCCAAACCACACCTACACAACTTGCTATGTTTCAGAGACCTGCTTATTGATGCTCGTTTATCTTCCGTCTTTTCTTTTTTAGTTTGTTTTTAACCTAACTCTTCCTCTGCACCGTGCTTTTATGTTTTATGTCGAGCGCTTTAAATCGTCTTGATCATGAAATGTGACGTACACATAAACCTTCCCTGATGCCTTCAAATGAAATCCTTTGTTCGTCTGCAGCCATTTCAAATTCAAGTTGGAAAATATCTTAACCCTCACAGCTCCCTCAGCTTTCTGAAGGCGTAGCAAGTGACCTTTTATGTTACTTTTTTCTACTAATGCAAACAGCATAAACTTGGTGCAGGTGTGTATTCTGGTCTGACTCATGATCTTCTAGAAGATGGGGTGTGTAACTCTTTCTCTAAGGTCTCTAACTAAAATCCTCCTCATTTCCTCCCTTAGAGCCAATCCGTGCCACATTGACTTGCATTGAAAAGGACCTTTCTAGAATCAAATGTTATTCCAGAATAAATGTTTAGGAGAACATTTTTCTCCTCACACACTTGCTCTACACTTCAATGATGTAGTTTGAACTGTTTTCCATGACATCAGACCATTTAATCAGAAGGAGCCCCCCGCTTTTTATCTTAGTGATGAAACCAGAGACTTCAATGTTATTTCAGCCAATCAGAGTCCTTCAAACACTCAGAAATCTTTGTTCTTCTTTCATGTGAGGTTATCTGAGCGTGAAAGAGTCTCACATTTGTCATTTTGGTGTTTGTTTGTTTGTTTTCCAGCATTGTGATCAGTCAGATCACATGCTAATTATTTAGCTCAGTCTGTTGCAGGGAATTTAGTTCCCTCTCTGTAATGCTGCCATTCCAGTTCAAACTGGAATTTTTCCCACATTTTTTTTGTATTTTATCTTGAAACAACTTCTCATTGAGCTTTTTTAATTGTGGTTGCTATAATCTATGCTTAGGTCTGCTCTGTATACCCACTAATAACCTGCCACCTACAGGCTAGTTTTGACTTATTTTAACCCACTTTTCAGTTTTAGGCAGTGGAACATTGTGTGAATAAACTGAAACTTAAAGGGTTAAAATTTAAAAACTCAGTGATTTTTTGCTATTGATGGTTAGGCCAGAAGTCAGTGATGAGAGCCATGTATAAAATCTAACTTGTCATTTTTAGATCATATTCACAGGTCATAACTGACACTGGCCAGTCTGAAGAAGCTGAACGTAACTTTTTCTCGGGAGCTGTGACGGTTAAACTAACATATAATTCCACCAACGTTTCCGGATGCTGTGAATGTTGTTGTTCAGGATGGCTTTGACAATTAGTTTGCTCCATTTCCATGGCAATGATAGCTTATTACCTCAGAGGTCAACAGGAGTGAAGTCGGTCCACTGGTCCCGCATCGCCCTCTGCTGGATCGCGGCCCGTACTGCACCACTTCTCCAGCCTACAGGCTTCTGCTTTTATATTTCACTGACACGAGGCTGAAAGAGTTTGGCACTAAGAGCTGATTATTGTGTTAAGATGACCTGTTTTTGTAACAGCTGCTAACACAGCTCGCTTACTTCCTAAAGAAATGCCAAAACACAAAATGTAGCTGCCCAGTTCAAGAAAAAGAGGCACGAGTGGGCAGAAAACTGGCAAACCAGAGAGTTCATACGAGGATGTGGATCACAGATGTGTGCGCTGAGTTTGCTTCAGCTGGTGGGGAAACATGTTCCGGCTAACCCAGTCTAGCCTTGCCCAGTTTAGTGCAATCAAAGAGGAGTATTTTAGGCCAGAATATCTTTACCTAGTTAGGTCTAGTTTATCATAGGTGGCCCGGTAGTAAAGCCAGTTTAGTGTGCCCCTGTGCGGTTCAGTCTATGTGCTGGTGTGGATGTCAGCCCCGTGCGCTGCAGCTGCTTCAAGCGGCCACGCAGTAATTCTGTCGGCGGGACATGACGTATCCTCTCCGGCAGACGCATCGGAAGGAGCCGGCCGTGTTCACGCAGCGAGCGTTGACGCAGGGGAACTCCACGCTGACGCCGTCCTCACACTCGTTTACGTCTGCAAACAAAGACAAACGCATCTGTGGTCACACACGCCCCCCCCACCAGCTCCACAGGGTTCTGGCAGGTTTCAGCCACTTACATTTAAGACCTTTATGAATTCAATTTAAGACCAGCATGATACATTACCAAAAACATTCAAAGCAAATTTCTGATTCCAGCAATTCAAAACCTTTTATTTTTGATGAATTTAGTATTTGAAATGACCTTACATAAAAAAGAGACTAAAACAATTCAGTACTCCAACTGATATAAAACTTTACTAGTGATGTAACGATTACCGATAAATGATTAAAGGATAACTTTCTTTTTTTTTAACCTGGACCTTGTTTCTACACACTCAAAAACAGAGGTACCAGTTTCTACTTAAAAGGGTCCAAAGGTTGTTGCTGGGGGGGGGGGTTCCTTTCTGAAAGACATTTCTGTACCTTCATGGTCCATTTTTGTACCTTATCAAGCTGTATGAGTTAATAAAGTACAATTAAACCAATTAAAGATGATGAATAAAAGTCAATAAAATAGAGATTATGACAACAATCAAAGATGCTAATAATAAATGAATAATTATTATAGAAATATTAGGACAAACACATATATAATTATACATATAATTATTACTATGATTATTATGAAAATCATAATATAATAACTATAATTATACTACTGTTTAAAAGTACTGCTATTTATAGTTATTGTACAAGCTACACACATTCTTCAATGCTGCAGGTACCCTTAGGGTTGGAATGGTACAAATGTGTACTTTATATTACTTTGGACCCTTTTTCATAGTATATAGGTACTTCTGGCCTCATAAAGACCAATATTGTACTTTTGAGAGAACATTTGTAAAAAAAAGTACCTACAGGTACAGAAATGTTCCTATCTCGTACCTCTGTTTCTGAGAGTGTACACTGGATGTACACCGAAGGGCGACTCAACGTAATATCTTCCAAAGGACTCAAAGTGATGCAGAAATTTTCACGGTGAGTAAATGCACGTATGAACTCCTAGAAAAAAGGTCCAGGTTGAAAAGAAGAGAGTTATCGTTTAACCGTGAAAAATTCCCAACGATTAGTAATACTGCTTAAAATTTTAATTACCAATAAACCCCTTTAAAAAGAACAAAGTAGACATCTAGACCCATATGGGATATTTTTTTAAGATGCTAGGGGGGTATTTCAATTATACTGCGATAACAATAACTATGATGACTTTGGTCACAATAACCGTGATGTGAAATTTTATATTGTTACATCCCTAAACTGTACCTTGTTAACCAAAGTATCCTCCCAGCATAACACTAATGTCTTTCTATATCCTGCTGTAAGAAAACTTGAAACTATAAAAACAAGTAATTGTCACAGTATTTGTAGTTTAATCATCATGTACCAACACGCGTGCAGCAGCTATCTGAGCCTGACAGAAAGATGAACAGAATCAACTTCTGGTTGCTGCGTTTTATTCAGCGTATTCTACGTGGCCAACGTTTCTCAGGAATGAATACAAGTAAAAAATTAAATCTAGTCTAAATCAAATTTAAGACTTTGGATGAAAAGTTGGCTGTTTTTAAGACATTTAAGACCTTAAATTTAAATTTGAGACATTTTTATACATTTTAAAACCCTGCAAGAACCCTGGCTCCACCTGTTAACCTGCTGATAACACAAATACCCAACCAGCCAATCACACGTTAGCGTCTAGTCATGTAGATGTGGTGAAGACAAGTTCAAACTGAACATCAGATTGAGGAAGAAGGGAGATTAAAGTGACTTTAGGCTGTTACAAACTCTGCCGGAACAAAAACATTGTTCTTATTCTTATCTAGTTCCCTTGTCCTGGTTTTGGTGGTCTTACAGTGTGTCTTGAAGCAGCAAAAGGTACAAAAATCTTTACAACACCTGTGGCAAATAAAGACGCGGACACCACGAGAGAAGGTATGATACATTCATAAATGTGAGGTTTAAAGTAACCGAGCCAAAACTAACATGTAGCCAAGAGAAGAAAGTTTCACAGAACACATTGGAAAAATTGATTTTAAAATTGTTGAAAGAAAAATTGTGATCCAGGTGCCAGGATTGGGCGTTAAGACATGTGGGTTTAGACATTCGCATTGGACATTGGAATCAGCAGGAACGGATGTTGTGATCAAACATTAAGATTAAACGTCAGGATCAGACACGAGGATTAGACGTACAGACTGAACGGCGGAATCAGTCATCAGGATCGGATATTAGGATCGGACATCAGGTGAGATGCCAGGATCAAACGTCATGATCGGACGTCAGACTTGGATGTCAGGTATGAATATTGGGATTGGACGTAAGGATTAGACGTGCAGATTGGACGTCGGGATTGGACTTGGATGTCAGGACTGAACTTTGGGATTGGACGTGAGGATTAGACGTCCAGATTGGACGTCGCGATCGGACTTGGATGTCAGGACTGAACTTTGGGATTGGACGTGAGGATTAGACGTCCAGATTGGACGTCGGCGATCGGACTTGGATGTCAGGACTGAACTTTGGGATTGGGGACGTCCAGATTGGACGCCGGGATTGGACTTGGATGTCAGGACTGAACTTTGGGATTGACATGAGGATTAGACGTCCAGATTGGACGTCGGGATTGGACTTGGATGTCAGGACTGAACTTTGGGATTGGACGTGAGGATTAGACGTCCAGATTGGACGTCGCGATCGGACTTGGATGTCAGGACTGAACTTTGGGATTGGACGTGAGGATTAGACGTCCAGATTGGACGTCGGGATTGGACTTGGATGTCAGGACTGAACTTTGGGATTGGACGTAAGGATTAGACGTGCAGATTGGACGTCGGGATTGGACTTGGATGTCAGGACTGAACTTTGGGATTGGACGTGAGGATTAGACGTCCAGATTGGACGTCGCGATCGGACTTGGATGTCAGGACTGAACTTTGGGATTGACGGAGGATTAGACGTCCAGATTGGACGTCGCGATCGGACTTGGATGTCAGGACTGAACTTTGGGATTGACGTAGGATTAGACGTCCAGATTGGACGTCGGGATTGGACTTGGATGTCAGGACTGAACTTTGGGATTGGACATGAGGATTAGACGTCCAGATTGGACGTCGGGATTGGACTTGGATGTCAGGACTGAACTTTGGGATTGGACGTGAGGATTAGACGTCCAGATTGGACGTCGCGATCGGACTTGGATGTCAGGACTGAACTTTGGGATTGGACGTGAGGATTAGACGTCCAGATTGGACGTCGGGATTGGACTTGGATGTCAGGACTGAACTTTGGGATTGGACGTGAGGATTAGACGTCCGGATTGGACGTCGGGATTGGACTTGGATGTCAGGACTGAACTTTGGGATTGGACGTGAGGATTAGACGTCCGGATTGGACGTCGCGATCGGACTTGGATGTCAGGACTGAACTTTGGGATTGGACGTGAGGATTAGATGTCCAGATTGGACGTCGGGATTGGACTTGGATGTCAGGACTGAACTTTGGGATTGGACGTGAGGATTAGACATCCAGATTGGACGTCGGGATTGGACTTGGATGTCAGGACTGAACTTTGGGATTGGACATGAGGATTAGAAGTCCAGATTGGACGTCGGGATTGGACTTGGATGTCAGGACTGAACTTTGAGATTGGACATGAGGATTAGAAGTCCAGATTGGACGTCGGTATCGGACTTGGATGTCAGGACTGAACTTTGGGATTGGACATGAGGATTAGAAGTCCAGATTGGACGTCGGTATCGGACTTGGATGTCAGGATTGGACGGACATTGGATGTGAAATAAACATGCAGCTTACCGACACAGGTCATAGAGGTCATGTCCAGCTCGTATCCTTGGTAACAGTCGCAGGTGTAACCCTCGGTGACGCGGATGCACCTGCCGTTTTCACAGCCGTGCAGAATCCCACAATCCTCTGCTGCGCTCAGGCTGCTGTACGACTCGTACGGCCCTGAAAGACGACAAGAAGCTCCATCAGTGGACGATCCCCCTGAAAGGTACCCCAGAGCCCGCAGGAGGACTCACTCTCATAAACCCTCCTCGGTGCTCCTCCTCGTCCTCCTCCTCCTCCTCTGCTCCTGTCGGTGAAGGGAGGAAACGGAGGGCCCGGCCTCCACGTCCTGTCCTCCTCGTCCTCCTCCTGGTCGGCGTAGGGAGACCCGGGCAGCGGAGCCAGGCTGAGAGGAGGCAGCTCGGGCTGGGACGGAGGAAACGGCCGGGCTCCGTACGTGATCTCAGATCGGGGGTCTGGGGGGAGGCGGAAGGAGGGAGTCCTGGGTGGGGAGACGTCGGGGGGCCCGTAGTCTCCTTCAGAGTAGTAACTGTCGCTGACAAATGAATCATCATCAGAATCTGCACTCGGTGATGAGGATGAGGATGATGATGCTGGCTCACCTGTACTCAGACCCCTGGTAGGGCTCGTCCGGCCGGCCGAAGGAGGCCGGCGTCCTCCCTCTGAAGCCCGACCTGCTGCCCCCCGCTGGAGAATAATCATCGTAGTCGGTCTGACCGAGGTCTCTGCTGGGAACCAACGGAGGGGGGAAGAAGTCTGGACCGTACGGAGGAGCTGAGGACACCAGACCAGGAGACACTCGGGATGAGACAGACATGAAACAGAGGAAAGACCAGATAACCTTGCTCTTTGTCCTGCTCGTACCCCCTTGTCCTGGTCCTGGTCCTGGTCCTGGTCTTGCCCTCGAGTCCGGAAAGCTCTCCGGGAACAGAGCAGGAGGAAAGGAGCTGCACAGGGTGGCGTAGTCTTCTACAGGGAGACAGGAGGGACAAACCTGAAGCTGAAGTCAAAGCATCTGCAGAGAGAGAGAACCTGCTCAAATCTACCGGATGATAGTTTTCAGCCCTCTGTGCTCGTTCACCTGCTTTTATACTCGTCTGCGTTATGTTGTGGTCATTATCTGTCTTGCTTGATGAAGACCATCTACACTTTACAGACATTTTGTCTCATTCTGCATCTCTTTCTTGATGTTGGTACACATCTTTGGAGTTCTTCTAAGTCCTAGAATATTACGAACCAGTGGTGTAGTCTACGTGATACGCAGCTATACGCCGTATACTCACTACAAAAAGTCCCAAATTACCGTATAACCACTGAAAAATGCGCACAGGTATCAGCATGGTTTTGTGGCATAACTTTCCCGTTCAGAAATTCACTTTTTTCTGTGTCAGGAAGCGGCACGTCACGACCGAACAGGACTTCTGTCACGCCTGAACCTCACGTTAACTACCAAGTCCGCCCCGTACAGTAAAAATCAGCCTTAAGGTAGCAGTGAAGTTGAACGGTAGTACGAACCGACAACGCTAGTCAGCTGAGAAGAAATGCGCCACACGCACAATGCGTGCACGTGCATTGTAGATGAGAACTGGACCTGGTCAGCCTGGTGGAGCGAGAGTCAGGTGAGGGAGTTTAAAACAGGCTGGCTCGGTTAGAGTGGAAGAACATTAAGTTAAGTCAGTAGCAGACAACGTTCAAAGCTGTAGAGATGATTTAAATGTAGACTACAAAATTAAAATGTTAGTATCGTTCATGACACGGCCACATTATACCCACTAGAAAAAACTGGACCACACCACTGTTACGAACCATGCATCTGCAGATAAAGAAACGCCCATCGGTTTAATTGATCATGTGTTTCCACCCTGATGCTTCCACCCAGTTTTATGACCAGAAATTCTTTTTCCTGATGTCTTAGAACTCAGCATTGTTGATATTTTTCTCTAGCATACCTGAAATGACTAAATGACTAACCACCCTTCCACCAAACAGATTTCATGTAGTTTACCAGAGTCGTTGGAGGGACAGAGGGCACAGCCCATCCCCCAGCCCTCCCCGTACAGACAGCAGCAGTCGATGAAGGTGACCTGAGCTCCGAGGAGAGGACTCTGACACAGCAGGTCTGCATTGACGTGCTGCCAGCACACCGACAGGTTCTCGTCTGCACCCCAGGAATGAAACGCAGAAAAGATCAGTTTCTATGCAGACGATGCAACGTTCTACAAACATCTGTAAACCATAAACGTTCCCAGCCATCCTGAGGAGCAGTCTGGGAGTCTTACCCACGGTGAGGAGGGAGGAGTTGACACAGTTTCTCTGAGTATCGTCCAGCACCAGCGGAGGAGGACAGCTGCAGTAATACGAACCAACGGTGTTGATACAAACTCCTCCCACACAGCTCTCCTCCTCACACTCGTCATGGTCTGAAACAGAGGAGGTTTCACCCCGTTACAGTAACATGATGGAAACCAGTAACATGATGGAAACCAGTAACATGAAGAAAACCAGTAACATGATGGAAACCAGTAACATGATGGAAACCAGTAACATGAAGAAAACCAGTAACATGATGGAAACCAGTAACATGAAGAAAACCAGTAACATGAAGAAAACCAGTAACATGAAGGAAACCAGTAACATGAAGAGAACCAGTAACATGAAGGAAACCAGTAACATAGTGGAAACCAGTAACATGGTGGAAACCAGTAACATGAAGAAAACCAGTAACATGAAGAAAACCAGTAACATGATGGAAACCAGTAACATGAAGAAAACCAGTAACATGAAGGAAACCAGTAACATGAAGGAAACCAGTAACATGAAGAAAACCAGTAACATGATGGAAACCAGTAACATGATGGAAACCAGTAACATGAAGGAAACCAGTAACATGAAGAAAACCAGTAACATGAAGAAAACCAGTAACATGAAGGAAACCAGTAACATGATGGAAACCAGTAACATGATGGAAACCAGTAACATGATGGAAACCAGTAACATGAAGAAAACCAGTAACATGATGGAAACGAGTAACATGAAGAAAACCAGTAACATGAAGAAAACCAGTAACATGAGGGAAAATTTATGGACCCTCTTTGGAAGGGGTCCATAAATGGTCCAGTACAGTTCAGGTGCGGCTACGAGCATCAGCTGGTGGACGGAAGAGCTTCAACGTCCTGCAGTGCAGTTAATATCAGTTAATATCAGTTAAATGTCCATTAATATAAATTAATATCAGTTAAATATCAGATAATGTCCGTTAATATCTGTTCATATCAGTTAAATATCAGATAATATCTGTTCATATCTGTTCATATCAGTTAAATATCAGATAATATCTGTTAATATCAGTTACATTAAGTTAATATCTGTTAATATCTGTTTAATTCAGCTAATAATAGTTAATATCAGTTAGTAACAGTTAAATATCAGCTGCATCAGTTGCTGGTGTAATATTTAAGTTTGGTACACAGGTTACTATATACTACTTTGCTAACATATGAGTAAAAGTACAGAATAAACATGATCATGCATGGCATAAAGTTGATAACATGCTTGCATTTACATGCCATCAGACATTATATACTGTAGGGAGGCAAAAACCAGTTTCCCTTCTTAATTACGATGTTTATGATCATTTACAAGCATAAACTGTAGAATCAGAGTGATAAGGGAAGTTTTACCAGTGACATATATATATATGTATGTATATATATATATATATATATATATATATATATATATATATATATATATATAACATACACACATATATATATATATATATATATATATATATATATATGGCCGGACCTGACCGGAGCGCTCAGATCAGATGTTCGTACCGACACACTCCAGCAGCGTGCTGTTGTACACGTATCCGCTGGAGCAGTAGCAGCTGTATCCGGGGATATTGTTGACACACACTCCGTTCTTGCACACCTCCGGCTGAAAACGCTTGCACTCGTCCACATCTGGAAACACAGGAGAACAAACACGGGGAAACTAACATCTGGACCAATCAGGCAGCACGATGAAAACAACGTTGTTCGGCCTCTAATTTATCTGCTGTGTTATGTGAGAAGCCCCATAAATGTCAGATTTATGACTACGTAGCAAACACAGCACAGCTGGAGAGGTCGGCAGCTCCGGAGCACCACAGGGAACCGTACTCACACCACTTCTCTTCACACTGTGCTGCTGTTTCTCCAACAGGGGAAACGTAGCCTTGTCTCATGTCCACGGAACATGAGACTATAAAAAATAGGACAACTTGTTTTAACTTTTCTATCTTTCTGACTTCAGTCTGTACGATGAGACGAGTCAGGATTACTACACACATGTGCAAATGTACACGTATGTACATTTGAAATTACTCCTAGATCTGTTTGTACCTCTGTAGCTGAAGGCCCCCGGTCCTGCCGTCACGTATCCTCTCCCGCTCGGACACAGAGACAGAAACTCGGCTGCAACACAGAAACCTCAGCTGTCAGGCTGCAAATGAAAAACCAGACGTCTGGACCTGCCCGTGTCCCGGATGTCTCACCTGTCTCCGCAGGGGGGCAGGAGTGGTGCTGGCAGCCCAGCCCCCAGCCCTCCCCCACCGTGCAGCAGCACTCCTGCTGGCTGGTGTTGGTGGCCAGCAGGCTGCAGGTGCCCCGGTCAGCCAGGTTGTAGTAACACTCCCTCAGCTCACCGGGACGGGCTGCAGGGAGGGGGGCCGGCACCGGGGGCAGCTCCACCATGCTGACTTGGAAGGAGGAGGAGGAGGGGGGTGAGGAAGAGGAGGGGGGATGGTTGTTGGATACCGCTGCTTCAGCTGGAGAAGGAGGATTTTGTGGTCAGGACATTTCTGTGAACCCTGTTTCATCACTGAGGACTTCAACTTCAGAAACGAGCAATCAGGATGATAAACGGAGCTGGACACAAGGATTCTACAAATCAGCTTTGTATAAGATCACCAACAATTACATTTCTGGACATTGTATGTTTAAAAACATTAGAAATTATGTTTCCAGTGATAAATGAGACAATTCCTGTTTGTATCAGAAATATTTAAACTAAAGCCCTATTCTGACGGGATCAGGATTATACCGGGACCACATGGAATTTGTAATAATTGCAGAGATTGTCTGTGATTTGTGAGCTAATAATTCCCTGCAGACTACCTACTATAATTTTTTTAACTCCTCTGACGATACTAATCCAATGTGAATACACATCTCTGTGATTTGGTGATATTTGTTCCCTGAACGCATTTCATTTTCTTTTACGCAAAAAATGGAGGCTGCAAAATAAGTCTTCGTTCCAAATTTTTATGTTTATGATTATTTATAAAGCATTAATTTTGGAGTCGGAGTGATCTGTAGAAGTTTCACAGGTCATATACAGGCCTATATGAAAAATCTGTAAATGGCATTTTCCCGCGGCGAGAAACGTTTATTTTGGACAACAACATGGTGCAAGTTCTTAAAGCATTGGTAACAGCTGTCCGCGAGTTACTTCAACACTTTAGTCTCTGAATGATCATATGCTGCTGATGGAAACGCAGCTCGTATGAGCAGATGTTACGCAATATGCAGCACGTTGATGCCATATCTGCTGGATGTCTGTGAATTTCAGTTAAATCTCAGACTTCAGTTATCCTGTGTGAATGCACAACCAGGGTTCCCACTCTTTTCTTGAAGTTAATTTCCAGGACTTTTCCAGGACATTTTCTGGACTTTTCCAGCTGTTTATACAGTGACAAGGCAATAATGAAGTGATGACGAAGCAACGATGACGAAGAGGCAGATGAAACACAGACGAAGCGAAGTCAAAGCAGAGACAAAGACGAGACAAAGCGGAAGAGAAAGGGGAGACGAAGCGAAAATGAAGCAGAGTCGGAGCGGAAACTAAGCGGAAACAAAGACGAGACGAAGCAAAGACGAAGCAAAGACGAAGCAGAGACGAAGCGGAAACTAAGACGAGACGAAGCAAAGACGAAGCAAAGTCGAAGACGTGATGAAGCGGAAAAGAAAGGGGAGATGAAGCGGAAACGAAGCAGAGTCAAAGCAGAAACGAAGATGAGACAAAGCAACGACAAAGCAGAAACGAAGAGGCAGATGAAACAGACGTAGCAAAGACGAAGCGGAGACGAAGCGGAAACAAAGACGAGACGAACCCGAAACGATGCAGAGTCAAAGAAGAGATGAAGTGAAGACTAAGCAACGATGAAGCGTAGATGAAGCAGAAACGAAGCCGAAACGAAGAGGAGACGAAGTGAAGACGAAGCCGAAATGAAGCAGAGTAGAAGAGGAGTAGAAGAGGAGAGGAAGTGAAGACGAAGCGAAGACGAAGCGAAGACGAAGCGAAGACGAAGCGAAGACGAAGTGACGACAGAGAGGAGTTGAAGCGATGACGAAGCGATGACGAAGCGATGACGAAGCGGAGACGAAGAGGAGACCAAACAGAGACGAGGTGGCGACAAAGCGGAGACGAAGCATTTTCCAGGACATTTACTATTTTTCTCATTTTCCATGTGTTTTCCATGACTGGAAAAATGTTCAGTCATTTTCCAGGTTTTCCAGGACGTGTGGGAACTCTGCCACCAGAAAAAACGACGTCGGGGGTTATTTATTTATCACATGAGGTCCCTGGTAATACGAATCCCATCAGAACAGGGCTCATGGCAGGTGATTTATAACTTTAGGTGGTTGCTAATGTGTGAAACTTATAAAGTCAGAACTAATCTCAAGTACAGACCTGATTCATTTTGGGGGGCAAAATTTTGGAACGGACTAAATAATTAAATAAAGATGTGTAATTCTATGTTCTTTTTCAAAAAGACTTTAAAATCTATAATTATTAGAGGGTATAGTGACATTTGGTTGAATCAGATGTGTCAGTTTAGGTTGTTAGTACTGATGTTTCTTTGTTTATTCCTATGATGGTGCAGGACAGGCAGAAACAAGCCTTTTCTGTTTCAGTGGCTGTCTGATACATTTTATTGTAAAAAAATTTGTGTTTTCAAACTGAACTAAAAGCCTTGGTTCATTCCGTTTCCATGGAAAGGAGGAGGCTGCGTTTACCTGGCGCCGCAGAGCCGACGCACCGCCGGGTTCCAGCGTGGAAGACTTCTCCGGCTCGGTCACATTTACACCTGAAGCTTCCCCTCAGGTTCTCACAGCGAGCAGAGCCGCACACGTCCGGCAGGGACACGCACTCGTCCACGTCTGAGACAACACGCCAGAGATGAGGACGAAGTCACGGAAACAGGCTTCAGACTCGACTCGTGAAAAACATTCAGCTTCACACCATCGAGACAAGAACACACCGTTCCTGAACACAACCGAAACAATTACTTTCTTCTTTGTTCATACGCTCATTTACTCGCCGCTAACATTTCTGTATCACTATGACACATTCGGACGATATTTAGATTCGTCGCCATCTACGTACAGTCGTCCCCAAAATTATTCATCCACTCCAATTAAAGAAGGGAAAAAAATCAGCTGTCAGTCAAATAAGATGAAATTGACAAAAGTAATAATAAATAAAAATTCTATGAAAACCATGACATTGATTTTGAATTGTTGTTTGAAAGAAATATTAAAAACAAACACACAAAAGATAAAACAAGTAAACAAGGATGACGGGACTCCAAAGCTAAAACAATGCCTGGGACAGTTTTGTTTAATTTTTATTTTTTTATAATTATTAGTTCCGACCACAATTCAAAAGCAACATTTTATTTCACTAAATTATAATTTTGCAAATTTTTATTTATTATTAGTTTCTTTAGTTTCTTGTTATTTGAATTACTATTGTGAATTTAACCTTTTCTTTAATTGTAGGGTATGAATGATTCTGAGGACGACTGTATGTCCATGTATGGGAGTGGAGGGGGCAGCGTGAACGGGCCTCTGTGAGACATTATCTGCAGCACAGCTCCTTCATTTCACCAATACTTGAAGATGAAAGAACAAACCAGTGAGTACTACTGTAGAGTACTGGTGAAATGAAGGAGTTTTGCTGCAGATGATGCCTCATAGAGCCCCATTAATGCTCATCTCTTCACTAATCTGAGTAGATGACTTATTACAGCTAGAAGTGACAAATGACTTGTGAACATCTCTACAACACACATGTCATCATTATCTTTCTGCATCATGTTTATCTTCATCATTGTTCATGTTTTCTGTGTTTTATTTACATAATATTTTGGACTTCCTCCTATCCCAGCCCCCGTGAGTCCTTGTGTGACCGACTTCCGGGTCGACCAGAACCGGTGTTTATTTCCATGCCAGATGGAAATTACGACGTGAGCTGGAGTTGAAGTGCAATTTTGTCGTTGGTATTTACCATGAATACGATACCACATGAAGGCAGCATAAGACGTCTGCAGAGGAGTTTTGAGTCTGGATTTGAAGAGAGGGAAGAAGTCCACTACACGGAGATCGGGAACTCCAGAGGTGGGGAGCAGAGTGATACGTAGGAATAAGGCTGGTGGTGTTTTGTTGAAAGAAGGTGGGATGCGATCTTATTTACTCAAAAGCAGATTATTTCTTAGTCCTAAACCACGTTGCAGTCTGCAGCCCTGCAGCCTCTCTGCATGCTCTACACGTCGCTCTTGTAGCCACACATGTAGCTTTCCCTGGTTTTTAGTACAACCACGAACAACGTGTTCCCGAACCGTGCAAGTACATTTATCTGGGGAAAATAGTTTAGAATGTTATGAACACTCTTGTTGAAATTTTCCACTAAAGCACCAGCAGAAACATCTTACACTGTGAGTCAAAGCTGAAGCGCCATCTCCGGTATGTCATAGGACGTTCATGCATCGTCGTTTGCGTTCGCTAGCTCAGGAAAAACGCTGCGTAAGCACCAAAAGCAATTTGGGTGCCTGACGCCCAAAGTTGGATGCCAGATCACTCGAAGCATGTCAGGAGGAGCCCTGTCCGGTCACCGGTCTGTCTGCACCGTGGCAGATTCAGGAGAGCGCGGCTCAGCTTCACGTGGTAAGCAGAGCTGGGGAGTCTCCTCATGGGTTCACCAGGTGAGTCCAGGTGTTCTGAGCTTCACCGTTTACTCCAGGAGCTGCTGACGAGGGGCCGTCCCAGTTTAGAGGCCCCGCTGTCCCGATGGGGGGCAGCATTATCAGTCCAGTTTAACGTCCCGATGTCCCGATGCGGGGCAGCATTATCAGTCCAGTTTAACGTCCCGATGTCCCGATGCGGGGCAGCATTATCAGTCCAGTTTAACGTCCCACTGTCCCGATGCGGGGCAGCATTATCAGCCCAGTTTAATGTCTCAATGTCCCGATTTTGCAGTTTATAACAGCTCTCTCTAAGCTTTTGTGTTTTTTTCAAATATAGTTGTCTTTTTTATTGACATTACTTGTCAGATGAGGTTTTTCTTGGAGGATTTTTTATCCTGGTTTGAAGGGTGAGCAATTCAGGAGATTTTTCTTTGTATATTTGGCTTTTTTCACTACTTGTTATGATGTGTATCCATAGCAACGGAAAAATTGTTTAACACAGAGATCAACTGTTAAAACTCTCCCAAGTCAAGATTTTCAGCGAAATAACACGTCAAATCCCAGTGGAGTTAAGGAGAAAGACAAGAGGATGCAGGGCAGGGGTAAGGCAGAGAGAAAAACGGTGGAGATTTAAACCGTTTCTTCCAACTGTTGTGATGGGTAACGTGAGATCGCTAGCTAACAAGATGGACGAGCTTGAAGTGCTAACAAGGTCTCAGAAAGAGTACAGAGAATGCAGTATCATGTGTTTCACCGAGACTTGGCTGCATGAACACATCCCGGACTGTAATGGTTCTGTACACGGCTTCAAGACGGTCCGTGCAGACAAGAACAGTGAGGTGCTTCCCCAATAACAAACCCTGGATCACCAGTGACCTGAAAAAGCTGCTGAACATCAAAAAGAAAGCTTTCAGGGATGGAGACAGGGAGTTACTGAAGACCACACAAAAACAACTGAAAACACAGACTAAGAAGTGCAAGGAGGACGACAGGAAGACGTTGGAGAGCAGCTCCAGCAGAACAACGTGAGGGATGTGTGGTCGGGAATGAAGAAAATCACTGGCTTCAAGTTAAAGGGGGATCAGACTGATGGAGGTCTGGACAGAGCTAACGAACTGAACATGTTCTTCAATAGGTTCAGTTCCCCCCCTGCCGACAACCCAACACACCACACACCCTCCATGAGCCCACAGCTTTCCTGTCCCACCTCCACTCTGTCACCCTGCACCTCAGTCATGGACCTGAACACAGCCTCCTCTCCCCCCACATCAGGACATCCTGAGACCTCCTCTGTCTCCACATCAGGACATCCTGAGACCTCCTCTGTCTCCACATCAGGACATCCTGAGACCTCCTCTGTCTCCACATCAGGACATCCTGAGACCCTCCTCTGTCTCCTCATCAGGACATCCTGAGACCTCCTCTCCCCCCACATCAGGACATCCTGAGACCTCCTCTGTCTCCACATCAGGACATCCTGAGACCTCCTCTGTCTCCACCTCCAGCCTGACTGTCTCCTGTGACCAGGTCAAGAAACAGCTAGAGAAACTGAACCGGAACAAGGCTGCAGGTCCAGATGGTGTCAGTCCCAGAGTTCTCAAGACCTGCTCAGAACAACTATGTCCGGTTCTCCAGCACCTTTTTAACACCAGCCTGAGACAGAACAGAGTTCCTGTGCTGTGGAAAACATCCTGTCTTGTTCCTGTCCCTAAAAAACCTCAACCAGCTGACACAAATGACTACAGACCAGAACCAGAACCAGAACCAAATGACTACAGACCAGTTGCTCTGACATCTCACATCATGAAAGTCCTGGAGAGACTCTTACTGGCTCACCTCAACAAGCAAGTCAACACCTTTCAGGACCCATTACAGTTTGCATATCGTAATGGGCTTGGGGTTGAAGACGCCATCATCTTCCTGCTTCAGAGAGCCCACTCTCATCTGGACCAGTCAGGCAGCACTTTGAGGGTCATGTTCTTTGATTTTTCATGTGCCTTTAATACTATTCAGCTGCTTTGCTATGTCAGAAGCTCCATAACTTCCAGGTGGATCCTCCACAACCACCTGGATTTACGACTACCTAACAAACAGACCACAGTTTGTGAGACTGAAAGGTTGTGTGTCTGAGATGGTGGTCAGCAGCACTGGAGCACCACAAGGAACTGTACTCTCACCATTCCTCTTTACACTGTACACCTCAGACTTCCAGTACAACTCTGATCCTGTCATCTGCAGAAATACTCTGATGACTCTGCAGTTGTGGGGTGTATCAGTGATGGACAAGAAGCCGAGTACAGGGAACTTGTCAATCAGTTTGTGAAATGGTGCAGTAACAATCAGCTCATCTTAAATACCAGCAAGACTAAAGAGATGATTGTTGACTTCAGGAGGAGCAAGAATAAGCAGCATAGTCCTGTCTACATCCTGGAAGAGGAGGTGGAGGTGGTGGAGAACTACAAATACCTGGAGTTCAGCTGGACAACAGACTCGACTGGAAATGCAACAGTGACTACATCTACAAGAAAGGTCAGAGCAGACTCTACTTCTTAAGGAAGCTGAGATCATTCACAACTGCACCAAGATGTTGCAGATCTTCTACAAGTCTGTTGTGGAAAGTGCAATCAGCTTTGCAGCATCTGCTGGGGAAGCAGCATCAGAACCAGAACCAGAACCAGGACCAGAACCAGAACCAGGACCAGGACCAGGACCAGAGACTTGAAGAAACTAAACAAGCTGATCAAGAAAGCTGGTTCTGTGCTGGGGAGAACTCTGGAGCCGCTGGAGCTGATTGTTCAGAAAAGAATGCTGCACAAGCTGATGAAGATGATGGAGGATTCTTCCTCCTCTCCACAACATGGTGAAGAATCAACAGTGTGTGTTCAGTGGGAGGCTGCGTCAGGTTCGCTGTAGGACGGAGAGATACAGGAATTCATTCCTGCAGCAGCATCACCCTGAAGAACAAGACTGACCGACTGACTTATTATTATTATCATTATCAATATTATATTGTTAAAAACAAAAAAAAAAGAAAAGAAAAAGAAAAAAAAAAAGAGAGCTTTTTTACATTGTCAAATTTCCCTTCTGGGATAAATAAAGTTTCATTTCATTTAATTTCATTTCATTTCATTTCATTATCCCTGCTGTAAACATGTTTATTTCTGCTGTAAACATGTTTATTCTGCTGTAGACATGTTTATTCTGCTGTAAACATGTTTATTCCTGCTGTAAACATGTTTATTTCTGCTGTAAATATGTTTATCCCTGCTGTAAACATGTTTATTCTGCTGTAAACATGTTTATTCCTGCTGTAAATGTGTTTATTTCTGCTGTAAATATGTTTATCCCTGCTGTAAACATGTTTATTTCTGCTGTAAACATGTTTATTCTGCTGTAGACATGTTTATTTCTGCTGTAAACATGCTTATCCCTGCTGTAAACATGTTTATTCCTGCTGTAAATATGTTTATCCCTGCTGTAAACATGTTTATTCCTGCTGTAAATATGTTTATCCCTGCTGTAAACATGTTTATTTCTGCTGTAAACATGTTTATTCTGCTGTAGACATGTTTATTTCTGCTGTAAACATGCTTATCCCTGCTGTAAACATGTTTATTCCTGCTGTAAACATGTTTATTTCTGCTGTAAACATGTTTATTCTGCTGTAAACATGTTTATTCCTGCTGTAAACATGTTTATTCTGCTGTAAACATGTTTATTCCTGCTGTAAACATGTTTATTCTGCTGTAAAGTTGGCGTTTTTAACATGGGAGTCTGTGGGTATTTGCTCAGTCTTGCAGCCCCTAGTGGATGAAGGGAGAACTACAAAAATGACTTCTTCCGGGTAGCGTCATAGTTGACCACAGGAGGTTGTTGCTTGGTTAAAATATTGTAGTAAGTTCTGTTGCCATGGTTACCAACTAGTGTTTGAGTCAAAGCATTAATTTAGAACAATGGGGGTGTTGGTTCGGAACTTCCTTTCTAGGTGTCTTATATCACGTTTTAACGGACACCCTGCAGCCAATCAGAATCGGGTATTCACCCAGTATAAAAGCCCCGCACATCCCATCAGGACAGCAGGTCATCAAACCTCCGTTCAGACACCGGGACGGGACGCAGACCACAGTTCATCCTCCTCTGTCTTCAGAGAGAGACGAGGTTCCCCTGGTTCTTCTGGATGTTCCCGTCCTGTCAGAAAATGTGTCATCACGTTGAGTCGCTCTGATTGGTCAACGCCGCGCGTCAAGACACCAAAGTTCAGGTTTTCCAACTCCGGCGTCTGATGCCAATGACGTACGTAACGCCTCCAGACGCTCCGCGCCCGGCGCGCGTTTTCAGCACCTCCTGGACGCGCGTTGGACTGACTTTGCATTTAAAGCTGACGCCCAAATCGCGTTCGGTGTGTACGCAGCGTGAGGTGGATGATGCTTGATGTTGAGATGTTTTGCTGGAGCTCAGGAAGACCATGATGATCCTTTTAAACCGTCCAGTTTTCTTCCTGCTGGACTCTGGGGCGACTCGGACTCACCTGCGCAGCCGCCGGCGGGCGTCACCTCGAAGCCCGGCTCACAGGAAGCGAGGCAGCGATATGAACCGATGGTGTTCTCGCAGCGCTGCGGGCCGCAAACCGAACCTCCGGAGGAGACGCACTCGTCCACATCTGAGGGACAGACGGACGGAGACGCCGTCAGCTGAGACAAAACTGGAAACGGCTCAGAATTCATCTGCTTTCGGTTAGAAAACACCTTTACATGTGTGTGTGTGTGTGTGTGTGTGTGTGTGTGTGTGTGTGTGTGTGTGTGTGTGTGTGTGTGTGTGTGTGTTCCTGTACTCGCTACATTACTCATGGTGCCATATTATATCGGTACAGTGGAAAGGCGATTCTATGTCTGCCGATATCTCAAAATCATCTGATTCAGGATCCACCGATCGATATTAAACGATAAATGATATGAAATGATAAAAAGCAACATTACAAGTAAGAAGGTTTTTGTTTCTTAACATAACTGTAAGTTTTACAGAACAACGTCCCCGTGTCACGTCTGTCCACCGCACAACTACAAACACGGATGTTGTTGAAATGTCAGAGGACTTTCAAAATTAAGGATGCACGATATAATCGGCCCGCTATTGGTATCAGCCTATATCGGCCTGTATCGGACATCAGCCACCCCACCGATATTTAACCGATATGTAACTGATGTTTCAACAGTCTAACAAAAAAAACCTTCTTCTTCAAAAACTTATTTTTTACAGACATTAAAAAGTCTTACTAGGGGAGGGAATAAAAAATATTGTGATATTTTCATATACTGATATCATATTGACATTTAAAAATGCAGTATCGGCCTATTTTACCAACAAAATCTCGCAATATTTCATCGTTCTGTGACAAAATCTTGCAAGAGTTCATGAAAAATCATGAGATTTTGTGACAGAACAATGAAATCTCGCGAGATTTTTCAAGTAAATTAGATCAATACTGCATTTTTAAATATCGATTTGATATCTGCATATGAAAATACTGCGATATTTCAGCGTATTAATATTTCTTCCGACCCCTCTTTATCAAAGTGCCAGAAAATGGATAACAAAACTGCTATTTGAAATAGCTGCTTATTTTTTTCAGCTTTAATATAGGTATCGATATCTGTTATCAGCCACATGAATTTTAAAATATCAGCATATCGAATATTGCCCAAAATTTCAATATCGTGCATCCCTATTCAAAATTAAGCCATCTTCAAAATAAAAGTGGGTTTGATATTGATTTTTAGTCGATACTGGGGTTTTGGATCGATTTATGATCGATACATGAATCTATATCGAAGTATCAATATATAGCCATCCTCAAATTTCTTCATACCCTCCAATTAGGCTAAATTCACAACAGTAATTCAAATAACAAGGAACTAAAGAAACTAATAATAAATAAAAATTTGCAAAATTATAATTTAGTGAAATTAATTTTTGCTTTTGAATTGTGGTTGGAAATAATAACAATAAAAAACAAACAAACAAATCTGTCTCAGACACATCAGAGCATCTTTCACATGAACATGGACCAACATACCTGTCAGCAGGTGCAGACGTCTGATTGGACGTTACAGAAAACACCTGATTGCAGTGATTGCATCAAAGTTTTGCTCAACTTAATTTTCGCTTTGGAGCCCCATCATGCTTGTTTACTTGTTTAATTTTTGGTGTTTGTTTTTAATATTTCTTTCAAACCACTATTCAGAATCAATCTCATGATTTTCATAGAATTTTTATTTATTATTACTTTTGTCAACTTCATCTTATTTCAGTGACAGATGATTTTTTTTTCTTCTTTATTTTGACGGTGTGAATAATTTTGAGGACGGCTGTAGATCGATGTATTGTTACACCCTTACTTTTAACCATCAAAGTGAGGACATTTTGGCCAGTCCTCAAAAAAAAAAAAAAAAAAAAAAACATTATTAAGGGTCAAGATTTGGTTTTACAGTTTAGGTGACAGACAGGTTTAGGTCAGGGTTAGGTTTACGCAATCAGGTGTGATTGTTATGGTTAGGGTTAGGGGCTGGGGAATGCATTATGTCAATGAATGTCCTCACAAAGACAGAAGTACAAGGATGTGTGTGTGTGTGTGTGTGTGTGTGTGTGTGTGTGTGTGTGTTTACCGAGGCAGGCGGTCTTCTCGGGGTTGGCCGTGAAGCCGGTTTTACACTCACACTGGAAGGAGCCTTCAGTGTTCACACAGCGACCGTCTGAACACACACCCGACTTCACACACTCGTCTATATCTGCATAGACACACACACCATCATCATCGTCATCATCATCATCAACAGCTCCACCTGTTGAACAGCTGTTCACACAGGCAGCAACTCCATGCATTTAGTAATGTAACCATGAAACTAAACTAAGAAATTTCTTCATAAGCTTGGATGGAAGCTGATGCAGCTGCTGACATATTTATGTTATTTACAGTCGTCCCCAAAATTATTCATACCCTCCCATTAAATAAAATGCTAAATCACAATAATAATTTAAGAAGAAACTTATTTAAATTACTAAATTTCAGCTGAATGCAACTAATAATAAATGAAAATTTACAAAATTATAATTAACTGAAGTAAAATATTGTTTTTCAATTTTGGTTGAAAATAATAATTCTAAAAAAAACTGTCTCAGACACATCAGAGCATCTTTCCCATGAACATGGACCAACATACCTGTCAGCAGGTGCAGACGTCTGATTGGACGTTACAGAAACACCTGATTGCTGTGATTGAATCAAAGTGTTGCTCAACTTAATTTTAGCTTGTTTTGCCCACTTTGTTTGTTTGTTTGTTTGTTTGTAATATTTCTGTTGAACCAGAATTTTAAATCAACTTCATGATTTTCACAGAATTTTTATTTCTTATTACTTTTGTCAATTCCAACTTATTTAACTGACAAATGATTTTTTTTTTCCCTTCTTCAATTTGGGGGTACGAATCATCGACAGTATATTATACATTTGTTCCAATTACACTGAAGCAATCAGGAGTCACGTACATGTATATATATACATATACTAGTCAATGGTAGCGTGGTCAAATATACATTTACTGCCAAAAACATTCAGCTACTATCAGCTGATACAATCAGAGAAATAACACAAACATTTACTCGTGCCATAAAAGCAAATCCTAATTTGGTTTATGCTTTGTGAGAGAAACTGATTTCCAGCATGTAGACGTTCCAGAGGTGAGCCAGATCCACCCAAACCCACTTTCTCCTCCTTATTTATAGTTAAACTTCTTTAAGTTTCTGATCATTTTCAGAGTCAGTGTGCTGCAGCATCATCACTTTCCCTGATGATATCGGGGGAAAACACCACCTGATCCTCTTTAGTTATGATGTATGAGCATTTTTTCATCTGAGAGAATGAGATAAAATTAAATCAAATAGAAGTCCTATTTTCCAGCTTGATTACACTTCAGTATACACATGAATAGATGATAAATTATAAAATAAAGAGCTTCTGTGTGAAAGGGATGCACAGGTGGAATAGATGGGGCAATTATTCAGAAAGGGGAGCAGGGAGTGGGTGGGGTAATTAACTCTGGGAGAGGGAGGGAGAAACTGAAATCCTGGGAGTTGTTAAGGCCTGTTTACAGTGTGTAGCTGGGATTTGGAAATCTCATTGGAAATCTGGCACTCTCTTTACCAAAGTTAAACTGGGAAGGCCAGTTCACACCAGGTCCGTTTGCAGCGGAACCTGCAGAGGTAAACGCAGCCTCCAGAACTAAACATGCATGGTTTGGTTCACTCTGAATGTACCGCATCTAACACATTCCTGGCCTGAGTTGATGCACAGTGGGGGAAAATGAAACTATGGCACAGCCGTAAACTGCTGGAAAGCAGCCAGAAGGATATCAAACAAAGTCGGAACACTGTCAGAACACAGCAGGAACGCTGTCAGAACACAGCAGGAACGCTGTCAGAACACAGGAACGCTGTCAGAACACAGCAGGAACACTGTCAGAAGGGGGGACGTGAGAGAGCAGGGACGCTGTCAAAAACAGAAGGAACACTGTCAAAAACAGAGACGCTGTCAAAAACAGAAGGGACGCTATCAAAAACAAAGACGCTGTCACAACACAGCAGGAACACTGTCAGAATGCAGGAACGCTGTCAGAACACAGGAACGCTGTCAGAACACAGCAGGAACACTGTCAGAATGCAGGAACACTGTCAGAACACAGGAACACTGTCAGAACACAGCAGGAACACTGTCAGAACACAGGAACGCTGTCAGAACACAGCAGGAACGCTGTCAGAACACAGGAACGCTGTCAGAACACAGCAGGAACACTGTCAGAACACAGCAGGAACACTGTCAGAACACAGGAACGCTGTCAGAACACAGGAACAATGTCAGAACACAGGAACGCTGTCAGAACACAGGAACAATGTCAGAACACAGGAACGCTGTCAGAACACAGCAGAAACACTGTCAGAATGCAGGAACGCTGTCAGAACACAGCAGAAGACACTGTCAGAATGCAGGAACGCTGTCAGAACACAGGAACACTGTCAGAACACAGCAGAAACACTGTCAGAATGCAGGAACACTGTCAGAACACAGCAGAAACTGTCAGAACACAGGAACGCTGTCAGAACACAGGAACAATGTCAGAACACAGGAACGCTGTCAGAACACAGGAACAATGTCAGAACACAGGAACGCTGTCAGAACACAGCAGAAACACTGTCAGAATGCAGGAACGCTGTCAGAACACAGCAGAAACACTGTCAGAATGCAGGAACGCTGTCAGAACACAGCCTTCAGGAACACTGTCAGAACACGGAAATGCCAGGAACACTGTCAGAACACAGCAGAAACACTGTCAGAATGCAGGAACGCTGTCAGAACACAGCAGGAACACTGTCAGAATGCAGGAACGCTGTCACTTGAACACAGCAGAAACACTGTCAGAACACAGCAGAAACACTGTCAGAATGCAGGAACGCTGTCAGAACACAGGAACACTGTCAGAACACAGGAACGCTGTCAGAACACAGCAGAAACACTGTCAGAATGCAGGAACGCTGTCAGAACACAGCAGGAACACTGTCAGAACACAGCAGAAACACTGTCAGAATGCAGGAACACTGTCAGAATGCAGGAACGCTGTCAGAACACAGCAGAAACACTGTCAGAACGCAGGAACACTGTCAGAACACAGCAGGAACACTGTCAGAATGCAGGAACACTGTCAGAATGCAGGAACGCTGTCAGAACACAGCAGGAACACTGTCAGAACACAGGAACGCTGTCAGAACACAGGAACGCTGTCAGAACACAGGAACACTGTCAGAACACAGAAACGCTGTCAGAACACAGCAGAAACACTGTCAGAACGCAGGAACGCTGTCAGAACACAGGAATGCTGTCAGAACACAGCAGAAGCACTGTCAGAATGCAGGAACGCTGTCAGAACACAGCAGGAACACTGTCAGAATGCAGGAACGCTGTCAGAACACAGCAGGAACACTGTCAGAACACAGGAACGCGGTCAAAACACAGCAGAAACACTGTCAGAATGCAGGAACGCTGTCAGAACACTGTCAGAATGCAGGAACAATGTCAGAACACAGGAACAATGTCAGAATGCAGGAACACTGTCAGAACGCAGGAACAGTGTCAGAAGGCAGCAGGAACGCTTTCAGAATGCAGGAACGCTGTCAGAACACAGCAGAAACACTGTCAGAATGCAGGAACGCTGTCAGAACACAGCAGAAACACTGTCAGAATGCAGGAACGCTGTCAGAACACAGCAGAAACACTGTCAGAACGCAGGAACACTGTCAGAACACAGGAACGCTGTCAGAACACAGCAGAAACACTGTCAGAATGCAGGAACGCTGTCAGAACACAGCAGGAACACTGTCAGAATGCAGGAACAATGTCAGAACACAGGAACAATGTCAGAATGCAGGAACAATGTCAGAACGCAGGAACAGTGTCAGAATAAAGGAACAATGTCAGAACGCAGGAACAGTGTCAGAAGGCAGCAGGAACGCTTTCAGGATGCAGGAACGCTGTCAGAACACAGCAGAAACACTGTCAGAATGCAGGAACGCTGTCAGAACACAGCAGGAACACTGTCAGAACACAGGAACGCGGTCAAAACACAGCAGAAACACTGTCAGAATGCAGGAACGCTGTCAGAACACAGCAGGAACACTGTCAGAACACAGGAACGCTGTCAGAACACAGCAGAAACACTGTCAGAATGCAGGAACACTGTCAGAAAACAGCAGAAACACTGTCAGAATGCAGGAACGCTGTCAGAACACAGCAGAAACACTGTCAGAACACAGGAACGCTGTCAGAACACAGGAACAATGTCAGAACACAGGAACGCTGTCAGAACACAGCAGAAACACTGTCAGAACACAGGAACGCGGTCAAAACACAGCAGAAACACTGTCAGAATGCAGGAACGCTGTCAGAACACAGCAGGAAAACTGTCAGAACACAGGAACGCTGTCAGAACACAGCAGGAACACTGTCAGAACACAGGAACGCTGTCAGAACACAGCAGGAACACTGTCAGAACACAGGAACGCTGTCAGAACACAGCAAGAACACTGTCAGAACACAGGAACACTGTCAGAACACAGCAGAAACACTGTCAGAATGCAGGAACGCTGTCAGAACACAGCAGGAACACTGTCAGAACACAGGAACACTGTCAGAACACAGGAACGCTGTCAGAACACAGCAGGAACACTGTCAGAACACAGGAACGCTGTCAGAACACAGCAAGAACACTGTCAGAACACAGGAACACTGTCAGAACACAGCAGAAACACTGTCAGAATGCAGGAACGCTGTCAGAACACAGCAGAAACACTGTCAGAATGCAGGAACGCTGTCAGAAAACAGCAGAAACACTGTCAGAATGCAGGAACGCTGTCAGAACACAGCAGGAACACTGTCAGAATGCTGGAACGCTGTCAGAACACAGCAGGAACACTGTCAGAATGCTGGAATGCTGTCAGAATGCTGGAATGCTGTCAGAACACAGAAGAAACACTGTCAGAATGCAGGAACGCTGTCAGAATGCAGGAATGCTGTCAGAACACAGGAACGCTGTCAGAACACAGGAACAATGTCAGAACACAGGAACGCTGTCAGAACACAGGAACAATGTCAGAACACAGGAACGCTGTCAGAACACAGGAACAATGTCAGAACACAGGAACGCTGTCAGAACACAGCAGAAACACTGTCAGAATGCAGGAACGCTGTCAGAACACAGCAGAAACACTGTCAGGTAGCAGGAACGCTGTCAGAACACAGCAGAAACACTGTCAGAACACAGCAGGAACACTGTCAGAACACAGGAACGCTGTCAGAACACAGCAGAAACACTGTCAGAATGCAGGAACGCTGTCAGAACACAGCAGAAACACTGTCAGAATGCAGGAACGCTGTCAGAACACAGGAACGCTGTCAGAACACAGGAACAATGTCAGAACACAGGAACGCTGTCAGAACACAGGAACAATGTCAGAACACAGGAACGCTGTCAGAACACAGCAGAAACACTGTCAGAACGCAGGAACACTGTCAGAACACAGGAACGCTGTCAGAACACAGCAGAAACACTGTCAGAATGCAGGAACGCTGTCAGAACACAGCAGGAACACTGTCAGAACACAGGAACGCTGTCAGAACACAGCAGGAACACTGTCAGAACACAGAAACGCTGTCAGAACACAGCAGGAACACTGTCAGAAAGCAGGAACGCTGTCAGATCACAGCAGGAACACTGTCAGAATGCAGGAACGCTGTCAGAACACAGCAGAAACACTGTCAGAATGCAGGAACGCTGTCAGAACACAGCAGAAACACTGTCAGAACGCAGGAACACTGTCAGAACACAGGAACGCTGTCAGAACACAGCAGAAACACTGTCAGAATGCAGGAACGCTGTCAGAACACAGCAGAAACACTGTCAGAACACAGGAACGCTGTCAGAACACAGCAGAAACACTGTCAGAATGCAGGAACGCTGTCAGAACACAGCAGAAACACTGTCAGAACACAGGAACGCTGTCAGAACACAGCAGAAACACTGTCAGAATGCAGGAACGCTGTCAGAACACAGCAGGAACACTGTCAGAACACAGGAACGCTGTCAGAACACAGCAGGAACACTGTCAGAACACAAGAACGCTGTCAGAACACAGCAGGAAAACTGTCAGAACACAGGAACGCTGTCAGAACATAGCAGGAACACTGTCAGAACACAGGAACACTGTCAGAACACAGCAGAAACACTGTCAGAATGCAGGAACGCTGTCAGAACACAGCAGGAACACTGTCAGAACACAGGAACACTGTCAGAACACAGGAACGCTGTCAGAACACAGCAGAAACACTGTCAGAATGCAGGAACGCTGTCAGAAAACAGCAGAAACACTGTCAGAATGCAGGAACGCTGTCAGAACACAGCAGGAACACTGTCAGAATGCAGGAACGCTGTCAGAACACAGCAGAAACACTATCAGAATGCAGGAACGCTGTCAGAAAACAGCAGAAACACTGTCAGAATGCAGGAATGCTGTCAGAACACAGCAGAAACACTGTCAGAACACAGGAACGCTGTCAGAACACAGGAACAATGTCAGAACACAGGAACGCTGTCAGAACACAGGAACAATGTCAGAACACAGGAACGCTGTCAGAACACAGCAGAAACACTGTCAGAACACAGGAACGCGGTCAAAACACAGCAGAAACACTGTCAGAATGCAGGAACGCTGTCAGAACACAGCAGGAACACTGTCAGAACACAGGAACGCTGTCAGAACACAGCAGGAACACTGTCAGAACACAGGAACACTGTCAGAACACAGCAAAAACACTGTCAGAATGCAGGAACGCTGTCAGAACACAGCAGGAACACTGTCAGAACACAGGAACACTGTCAGAACACAGGAACGCTGTCAGAACACAGCAGAAACACTGTCAGAATGCAGGAACGCTGTCAGAAAACAGCAGAAACACTGTCAGAATGCAGGAACGCTGTCAGAACACAGCAGGAACACTGTCAGAATGCAGGAATGCTGTCAGAACACAGCAGAAACACTGTCAGAACACAGGAACGCTGTCAGAACACAGGAACAATGTCAGAACACAGGAACGCTGTCAGAACACAGCAGAAACACTGTCAGAATGCAGGAACGCTGTCAGAACACAGCAGAAACACTGTCAGATAGCAGGAACGCTGTCAGAACACAGCAGAAACACTGTCAGAACACAGCAGGAACACTGTCAGAACACAGGAACGCTGTCAGAACACAGCAGAAACACTGTCAGAATGCAGGAACACTGTCATGACACAGCAGAAACACTGTCAGAATGCAGGAACGCTGTCAGAACACAGGAACGCTGTCAGAACACAGGAACAATGTCAGAACACAGGAACGCTGTCAGAACACAGGAACAATGTCAGAACACAGGAACGCTGTCAGAACACAGCAGAAACACTGTCAGAATGCAGGAACGCTGTCAGAACACAGCAGGAACACTGTCAGAATGCAGGAACGCTGTAAGAACACAGCAGAAACACTGTCAGAATGCAGGAACGCTGTCAGAACAGCAGAAACACTGTCAGAATGCAGGAACGCTGTCAGAACACAGCAGGAACACTGTCAGAATGCAGGAACGCTGTCAGAACACAGGAACGCTGTCAGAACACAGGAACACTGTCAGAACACAGGAACGCTGTCAGAACACAGCAGAAACACTGTCAGAACACAGGAACGCTGTCAGAACACAGGAACACTGTCAGAACACAGAAACGCTGTCAGAACACAGCAGAAACACTGTCAGAACGCAGGAACACTGTCAGAACACAGGAACGCTGTCAGAACACAGGAACACTGTCAGAACACAGGAACGCTGTCAGAACACAGCAGAAACACTGTCAGAATGCAGGAATGCTATCAGAACGCAGCAGGAACTGTGTCAGAACACAGCAGGAACACTGTCAGAACACAGGAACGCGGTCAAAACACAGCAGAAACAATGTCAGAACACAGGAACGCTGTCAGAACACTGTCAGAACACAGGAACAATGTCAGAATGCAGGAACGCTGTCAGAACACAGGAACAATGTCAGAACGCAGTAGCAGTGTCAGAAGGCAGCAGGAATGCTTTCAGAATGCAGGAACGCTGTCAGAATGCAGAAACGCGGTCGGAGCACAGCAAGAACGCTGTCAGAATGCCGCAAGAAAAGTGTCAAGACTGTAGCAGGAACACTGTCAGAACGCAGGAACAGTGTCAGAACGCAGCAGGAACGGTGTCAGAACGCAGCAGGAATACTGTCAGAACGCAGCAGGAACAGTGTCAGAACACAGCAGGAATGCTATCAGAACGCAGCAGGAACTGTGTCAGAACACAGCAGGAACACTGTCAGAACACAGGAACGCGGTCAAAACACAGCAGAAACACTGTCAGAACACAGGAACGCTGTCAGAACACTGTCAGAACACAGGAACAATGTCAGAATGCAGGAACACTGTCAGAACGCAGGAACAGTGTCAGAATGCAGGAACGCTGTCAGAACACAGGAACAATGTCAGAACCCAGTAGCAGTGTCAGAAGGCAGCAGGAATGCTTTCAGAATGCAGGAACGCTGTCAGAACACAGCAGGAACACTGTCAGAACACAGAAACGCTGTCAGAACACAGCAGAAACACTGTCAGAATGCAGGAACGCTGTCAGAACACAGCAGAAACACTGTCAGAATGCAGGAACGCTGTCAGAACACAGCAGGAACACTGTCAGAACACAGGAACGCTGTCAGAACACAGCAGGAACACTGTCAGAATGCAGGAACAATGTCAGAATGCAGGAACAATGTCAGAACGCAGGAACAGTGTCAGAAGGCAGCAGGAACGCTTTCAGGATGCAGGAACGCTGTCAGAACACAGGAACGCGGTCAAAACACAGCAGAAACACTGTCAGAATGCAGGAACGCTGTCAGAACGCTGTCAGAACGCAGGAACGCGGTCGGAGCACAGCAGGAACGCTGTCAGAATGCCGCAAGAAAAGTCTCAAGACTGTAGCAGGAACACTGTCAGAACGCAGGAACAGTGTCAGAACGCAGCAGGAATGATGTCAGAACGCAGCAGGAACGGTGTCAGAACGCAGCAGGAATACTGTCAGAACGCAGCAGGAACAGTGTCAGAACACAGCAGGAATGCTATCAGAACGCAGCAGGAACTGTGTCAGAACACAGCAGGAACACTGTCAGAACACAGGAACGCGGTCAAAACACAGCAGAAACACTGTCAGAACACAGGAACGCTGTCAGAACACAGGAACAATGTCAGAATGCAGGAACACTGTCAGAACGCAGGAACAGTGTCAGAATGCAGGAACGCTGTCAGAACACAGGAACAATGTCAGAACGCAGTAGCAGTGTCAGAAGGCAGCAGGAATGCTTTCAGAATGCAGGAACGCTGTCAGAACACAGCAGGAACACTGTCAGAACACAGAAACGCTGTCAGAACACAGGAACACTGTCAGAATGCAGGAACGCTGTCAGAACACAGCAGGAACACTGTCAGAACACAGAAACGCTGTCAGAACACAGAAACACTGTCAGAATGCAGGAACGCTGTCAGAACACAGCAGAAACACTGTCAGAATGCAGGAACGCTGTCAGAACACAGGAACACTGTCAGAATGCAGGAACGCTGTCAGAACACAGCAGGAACACTGTCAGAACACAGGAACACTGTCAGAACACAGCAGAAACACTGTCAGAATGCAGGAACGCTGTCAGAACACAGGAACGCTGTCAGAACACAGCAGGAACACTGTCAGAATGCAGGAACAATGTCAGAATGCAGGAACAATGTCAGAACGCAGGAACAGTGTCAGAAGGCAGCAGGAACGCTTTCAGGATGCAGGAACGCTGTCAGAACATAGCAGGAACACTGTCAGAACACAGGAACGCGGTCAAAACACAGCAGAAACACTGTCAAAATGCAGGAACGCCGTCAGAACGCTGTCAAAACGCAGGAACGCGGTCGGAGCACAGCAGGAACGCTGTCAGAATGCCGCAAGAAAAGTGTCAAGACTGTAGCAGGAACACTGTCAGAACGCAGGAACAGTGTCAGAACGCAGCAGGAATGATGTCAGAACGCAGCAGGAACGGTGTCAGAACGCAGCAGGAACAGTGTCAGAACACAGCAGGAACACTGTCAGAACACAGCAGGAGTGCTATCAGAATTCAGAACGCAGGAACGGTGTCTGAACGCAGAAACGGTGTCAGAACGCAACAAGAACGGTGTCAGAACACAGCAGGAACTGTGTCAGAACGAAGGAACGTTGTCAGAACGCAGCAGGAACGCTGTCAAGATGCAGCAAGAACTGTGTAAGGATGCAGCAGGAACGCTGTCGGATCACTTTGGGATTGCTCTCAGAACAGATCTGGTGTGAACTGGGCAAAAGAAGAAGGCGTTCACACATGCTAGCATGAGCACGTTGACAACAACGATCATCAGGCAGAAATACGGAACATTCAGTTCACATTCACCCAAAATACGAACGAGTTTGTGGACGATTGTTCAACGAAGTGGTTCAGGTTCAGCGCTGGATACTGGACCCAGCAGGACTCACCCATGCAGGCCGTCCTGTTGTCACTCAGCGTGAATCCCCGTGAACACACACACATGTAGGATCCAGGCGTGTTCACACACTCTCCTCCGGAGAAGCAGAAGTCGCCCTCCAAACACTCGTTAATGTCTGAGGATGCAGAAATGATCCGTTAGAACGGGAAATTCATGTCCGATCAACAGTCCAATGTTTTCATTCTTTTTCTTTTATTTCAGTCATTTAAACTTCCACCAAAACAACAACAAAGAGCCAGTAAACAAACAAATATCAATTAAGAACTGAATTATTTGCAGAAACAAATGAGAGCCAAAGAGCTTGTAGCCTGCAGCTAAAAGGAAAAAGAGGAGCAGAGACAAAGCGGGATTCATCATGAAAGGTCTGAATCCCAGCTGCTTTCATCATCCGCTCTCCTGGAAGTTCCTGGAATTCCAGGAAGTCAATGGAGAGAATTTTCACTCAACATCATTGTGTATGCTTACACAGTTCAGAAACGCTGGGAACTAATTCATGTGTAACTTCGGCTTCCTGCAAATGCGGGTTTTAATGTACACACAAATATCTAGAAATTACACACAAAATACATTTTACAATGCACATATAACAAAACAGCGCACACATTAATGTTTTACACACAATTATTACACTTGTGAGGTTGAAAGAAAAAATTTGTATACAAAACACTTGTAAATTGTGCATTGGTAGATTAATCTTATATGTGTAATATTCTAGATATTTACGTGTGCATTTCAGGCCTACGAGGGGCACATGCAGCAGGTTTTCCAGGCCTCTGTGTTCCAGTAGAGAAGCGTTTCTGAATGATTTGAAGTTCTTCACTGAGTGGATTATTTCCATGTTTCCATGGCAACACGTTGGCTCTTCCATGTGTTTCTCAGGCTTCGGGTTATTTGTTCCGACCCACGTCAATCATCCACTCACCTCTGCACTGCCTCCCCAGGCCGGAGGTGCGATAGCCGGGCAGGCATTCGCACCTGAAGGAGCCGATGGTGTTGACGCATTGCCGCTCCGCTTCACACGCGCTGCTGCTCGCACACTCGTCGACATCTGCAGCAGGAATAGGAAGCAGTTAATGTTGCGGGCTTTGGCGCGGCAGACCCGGGTTCGAGTCCACGGCACTCACGTGAACCACTGTGGACCCTTCTTTGACGATATATCGCGCACGATAAAATATCACCCATCCCTGGTATGAATGTGAGTGTGAATAGTTGTCTGACTTTCTGTCTTTCTGTATTGGCCCTAACAGACCGGTAGTGATGTGCCCGATGAACTGAGACTCCGAAGCGCGTGTCGAGAAAAAGGGGGCGTTCCTAATGAAGCTTCGTTTCGGAGCTTGTGTTGTCAGCATAGGAATCACGTGACCAGAGCAAAACGAGGCCTCGGTTTGTGAAGATGACGTAACATGTCGGTCTGTGTTTCACACTATGGTTTCACATCCACACAAGAAACACTCGGAAGTCGCTAGATTGAAGTTGACAGATAATTTATCCGAGCTCAAAATACAAAGACAGAAAGATCCTGACATACAGCCACAGAAATCAACAGTATTATCAATTTTCCCACCGATTTATGTTCCCCTGCACCTGCACATTATTTGAAGATTATTAAGTCGCCAAACCGAACACTGAAGACGCTCCTTTTCCTCAATAAACAGATTTCAGCCCTATATCACCTCATACGTGGAGTTTCATCAGCACTGCACACATACATAGTCACTATTACAACAGTTAATTTAAGCCAAATATAAAATGAAATATGACAAAACGCCGCCATTTTCTGTCATATAAATCAAGGGCTCATTACTTTCTTGTGATGTCATAGTACAGTGGTTAGCAAGTTTGCCTTTTACTCAGGAGGCTGTGGTTCGAATCCCGCGCGTGCTTTCTTATTTATTTTGCAACATTTTATTGTCAAACTATGACTCAAATACTTAAAGGCACGGATAATCCACATTGTATTTGTTGGATGCTGCTAATTTATTTGACAAATCCTTTATTTTCTGGTCATGGGCACCACTGAGATGGTTTGAGGTGCATTTTTGTTTGGGCTGATGTGGACCCATTTTAACACTAGATGTCACTAAAGAGGAATATGAATGAAACCCCGAGTACTGAACCTTTTCCCAAACCAATGGGCTGGAAAGCCTCAATGCTTCATGAAGCTTCATTTGGCCATCACTACAGACCGGCGACCTGTCCAGGTGTCGGGACGGGTACACCTGTCCAGGTGTACCCGCCTCACGCCTAATAATAGCTGGGATAGACTCCAGCAACCTCCACAACCCTAAACTGGATAAGCGGTACAGAAAATGACTGACTTACTGTCAAGTCAACGTTTACATCTGTGACAGAATTCTGCCCAGCGATTTTGCAATGTTTATTTGTTCAAACTGAGATCGGTTTTCTTAAAGGCAGATTCGGGGATCCTCGAAAAACGGTTCGAGCAAGTTACATTTTAAAAGATATAGCCCCCGAAAACAAGCCTCCAGAGCGCAGGAGCGTGTGCGCAGACAAGCGAAAATAACCGATAACAGACGAGTGGATAGGTGTTAGCCTAAACAGCTGAGGAACCACGTTGTGTGTTAGTGGTAGTTTGCTCACCTCCAACTCCTTCTGCGGTCTAAAACATCCACACTGCAAACACCAACACCTCCATGACTTCATCCACATCCGTTTGCTTCTTTTCAGTGCATTTTCAGAGCAACAGCTGCACAGATAGCCTAACAGCAGCGAGCATTCACAGCGAGTTGCGAGTGAGCAAGCATGTGCACGGGGGGGGGGGGGGGGACAAACGCCCTTGGAGTTTGATAGACATATCATTCAATCAATCAATAAGCACGGGCCGTTCAAGACAATTGGATTGGGGTTTTCCAGTCCTGTTTGTTCCACAGGTGGCTAAAGTTTTTCATTTTTGTGTCAGAGCATTTAATCAATTGTCTGCAATCGGGGTGTGAAGAAGATTTTAAGCAATATAGTAAAAAATGATCCTGGAAAACATCATCCACCCTGCCTTTGATATTTGCATCTGACAGATACACAATCGACCAATCAGAGAAGGCGTGTTGGACCTCAGAACAAAATACAAAGTAAAAGAAGCCTGACAATTAAAAAATATTAATAATAGTAAAATCAATAGCTGAGTAGTCATTCACCAAACAACTATATTTGCAATATCTAAGCAGTCTCTTCATATTACATTATGAATCTGAATGTTATCGGATAACTCATGTCGGAAAACCTACAAAAGCACATTTAATTCCTTGTTTAGTCAAAAAGATACTAAAATTAGATTTCAGCCTGGCAGTGGCGACCGCATTGGATTTCTCAAATTTTGAGGCATTTTGAGCAATTTTTTCAACTTCATACACCGCAGATATGGATTCAGCACCCCTTCATACTTGAAAAGTTGTATATAATAAATACTCACAAAATGCCTCCACCACTTTAAATAAGCACATTTTCAGAAATTCTGCCGGGACTATTGCAGGATTCACCCAAGCAAAGCAAAAGGACCCAAAAATGCCAATCCCCACTGAGACCTCCATTCCTTACGCAGCCACTTTCCAACCCTGCTGTAACTGTATTTTTACAATTTAATGTACTTTTTTTTTTACTATTGTTATCCATGTATTTGCTTGATATTATTGTCTGTATTATGTGTGATGCATGTCTGCATGTCCATGGTCCCTGTCCAATCGACTAAATGAATGAACTAGAAGGTGAACAGGAGGCCGAGCATTGAACCCTGTGGTACACCACAGCTCTGCTTTATCCTGACTTTATCAAAGCCTGAACTCTAACCAGGACTAGCTAACAATCCAAAATACAGAAGAGGTCATTGATCACCTTTGCATGTGAACCGCAAAATCTAACGTAGTGAAAGTGCGCGTGTGTGCGTGTGTGTGTGTGTGTGTGCGTGTACCTGTGCACTTCCTGTTGATCAGTGTGTATCCTGGGCGACACGACACACACCTGTAGGACCCCACAGAGTTCACACACATCTGTCCAGGACACTGAGATGGCTCGGCACATTCATCTATATCTAAAACACACACACACACTCATGTTTGTACTTCTATCTTTGTGAGGACATTGACTGACATAATGCATTCTCTAACCCGAACCATCAAAACTGATTGCCTAAACTTAAAGGTACAGTGTGTAAGAATAACTGACATCTAGTGGTAAAGATGGGAATTTGAAAGAAAAGATGTTTTCTTTCAAATAACTTCATATTGCAGCACTGTTGTGAATGTACGGTGGCCGTTAGTGGCCAAAATTCTCCCAGACATAAAGATTTCATGTGTGAGTGTATCAGTGGTCTCAGTGTGGCTATGACTGGACTATGAGGAACTACTTTTAATGTCTTTTAGGGCATTACTGATCCCAAACAGTGCTTTAACTCACATTAAACCAGTGGTTCCCAATTTTTTTCTGCATGCCCCCCTTTTCATTGGCATTTATAATGTCCAAAAATGTCCTCACTTTCCAACAGTGACCTCACTTTGTTGGTTTAAATCGGTCCTCATAATGTAGCAAATACCAGAACAAACACACACGAATTATCTTATCAGACCAGTCAGTCATCTGCAGATCTGGACCTCCGGGTGGGAGCATCCTCTTAGACGATGCGTACCTGTGCAGGTGTTGTTCTGGAGCTTGTAACCATGGCGACAGATGCAGCGGAAGCTTCCGGGTGTGTTCTCACAGCGACCGTTGGTGCACGAATTCTGACGACACTCATCGATGTCTGAGGAAAGTCGCATTTACAGAGATGTTTACAGAGTGAAAAGGAGGAAGTTTCCTCCACAAACAGGTAAACAGACTGAGGTGGAGACGTTCTCAGGTAATCCGGCTCTCTCCGCTTTATTTCATCCGCAGGGAACTGGTAACTTCCCATTCCAGTAAAATAGATGGAAAATGAAACGTAAACCGGGATCTAATCCAGAACAATCTGGAGTTCATGTTGATCTCATTTGAAATGTTTTCTTCAAACAATCCACAGAACAAATCACCACAAAAATTTTTTTATTTTAATACGTTTTTGTGGAATTCTACTGATAATTTTAAAGCAGAACTCAGTAACTTCAGCTCGGGGCCCCCCTTAGTGGCGTCCTTTCACCGTGGTGTTCAACCCCCCCATACACCCCCACAGCACACAGACGGCTTCTCTACCTGTCTTTCTTCTATTTTGATCCCTGGATATATTTCTAAGCTTTTACTAGCTTGTTGATGCTACGTTGCTGCGTTGGTAGCAGCACCACGTCTCCCTCTGCTCAAAGCAAAGACCTGTCTCTTCTGAAACGGGACGTTTTACCCGCGATTTGCGGGTAAATATGCCGTGGATTATATTTTTCTCTGGTGTTGGCAGGTAGCAGGTAAGAATACAAACTTTTATTTACTTTTTGCGGACGTGACAAGTGATTATTGAGCCTGAAGCAGTGATGCTTCACCCGGCGCCCAGACAGCGCAGCTACGTGAATCACTCTGGTCCAGCAAAGAGTTGGTTATGAGAGCCAGGAGCCGTGTTTAGGTGGTGGAAGATAAAGAAATGTTTTCTTTGAATTAGCGCTGGTAGTCTGGTTCAAATCAGAGCTGGTAGTCTGGTTCAGATCAGAGCTGGTAGTCTGGTTCAGATCAGAGCTGGTAGTCTGGTTAAAATCAGAGCTGGTAGTCTGGTTCAAATCAGAGCTGGTAGTCTGGTTCAAATCAGAGCTGGTAGTCTGGTTCAGATCAAAGCTGGTAGTCTGGTTCAGATCAAAGCTGGTAGTCTGGTTCAGATCAGAGCTGGTAGTCTGGTTCAAATCAGAGCTGGTAGTCTGGTTCAGATCAGAGCTGGTAGTCTGGTTCAGATCAAAGCTGGTAGTCTGGTTCAGATCAAAGCTGGTAGTCTGGTTCAGATCAGAGCTGGTAATCTGGTTCAGATCAGAGCTGGTAGTCTGGTTCAGATCAGAGCTGGTAGTCTGGTTCAGATCAGAGCTGGTAGTCTGGTTAAAATCAGAGCTGGTAGTCTGGTTCAGATCAGAGCTGGTAGTCTGGTTCAAATCAGAGCTGGTAGTCTGGTTCAGATCAGAGCTGGTAGTCTGGTTCAGATCAAAGCTGGTAGTCTGGTTCAGATCAAAGCTGGTAGTCTGGTTCAGATCAGAGCTGGTAGTCTGGTTCAGATCAGAGCTGGTAGTCTGGTTCAGATCAGAGCTGGTAGTCTGGTTCAATTCAGAGCTGGTAGTCTGGTTCAGATCAGAGCTGGTAGTCTGGTTCAGATCAGAGCTGGTAGTCTGGTTAAAATCAGAGCTGGTAGTCTGGTTCAAATCAGAGCTGGTA
>JALJCO010008493.1:10000-30000 GCA_023101725.1 Atherinomorus stipes | reverse complement strand
GGACTGAAACAGAACTATCGTTCCATAACTTTGCGACTACGGGAGATGACATCAGCCCAGTCGTCTTATACTGTTATCGGCACAAACACGTTATAAAACAACGATATTAGCGCCGAGAAAAATGACCATTTTGTAGCGTTAACTAACTTTAACGATGGCAACATCGCTTGACCGCACCGGCCGCTATTGACTAAAGATCGTAAAATAAAAGTAAATATTATGCAACAATGAGGTAACTAATCCATAACATGGGCCTAAACTAAGATAATACAATGGTTTTCGTTATATTTATATCTCCATTAACAAAGAAAATACTTAAGATTTGTAGCTCTCCTTCTTTGCTGCTGCATTCTGGGTAATCCTTACTCACAACGTGGTGTCGGAGAATCTCAATATTGAGGGTGATTCAGCCCTCAAACTTGCCCCTTAACTTAACTTTCTTAGAATCGGGACAGCACTTGCTCTTTGCGGGAGCATTTTTGAGATTGAGGGTTAAGACAGGAATTGGAATTCACCCAAAGTAATTGCCCCCTAAACCTAATAACTGGTTGTTCCACCTTAGCAGCAACAACTGCATCAAGCGTTTGTGATAACTGGCAGTGAGTCTTCTACAGCGCTGTGGAGGAATTTTGTTCCACTCATCTTTGCAGAATTGTTGTAATTCAGCCACATTGGAGGCTTTTCCAGCATGAACCGCCTTTTTAAGGTCATGCCACAGCATCTCAATGGGATTCAGGTGGGGACTTTGACTAGGCCACTCCAAAGTCTTCATGTTGTTGTTCTTAAGCCATTCAGAGGTGGACTTGCTGGTGTGTTCTGGATCATTGTTCTGCTGCAGAACCCAAGTGCGCTTCAGCTTGAGGTCACCAACAGATGGCCGGACGTTCTCCTTCAGGATTTTTTGGTAGAAGCAGAATTCATGGTTCCATTTACCACAGCAAGTCTTCCAGGTCCTGAAGCAGCAAAACAGCCCCAGACCATCACACTACCACCACCATATTTTACTGTTGCTATGATGTTCCTTTTCTGAAATGCCGTGTTACTTTTACGCCAGATGTAATGGGACCTCCACCTTCCAGAAAGTTCCACTTTTGTCTCGTCAGTCCACAGAGGATTTTCCCAAAAGTCTTGGGGATCATCAAGATGCTTTCTGGCTAAACTGAGACGAGCCTTTATGTTCTTTTTGCTCAGCAGTGGTTTTGGTCTTGGAACTCTGCCATGCAGCCATTTTTGCCCCCCAGTCTCTTTCTGATGGGGGAGTCATGAACAATGACCTTCATTGAGGCAAGTGAGGCCTGCAGTTCTTGGATGTTGTTCTGGGGTCTTTTGTGACCTCTTGGATGAGTCGTCGCTGTGCTCTTGGGGTCATTTTTGTCGGCCGGCCCCTCCTGGGAAGGTTCACCACTGTTCCATGTTTTCACCATTTGTGGATAATGGTTCTCACTGTGGTTCTCTGGAGTCCCAAAGCTTTAGAAATGGCTTTGGAACCTTTTCCACACTGATAGATCTCAATGACTTTGTTTCTCATTTGTTCCTGAATTTCTTTGGATGGCAGCATGATGTCTAGCTTTGGAGGATCTTTTGGTCTACTTCACTTTGTCAGGCAGGTCCTATTTAAGGGATTTCTGATGGAGAACAGGTGTGGCAGTAATCAGGCCTGGATGTGGATAGAGAAGCTGAACTTTCCAAAGATGATAAACCACAGTTCATTTATGTTTTAACAAGGGGGCAATCACTTTTTCACACAGGACCATGGAGGTTTGGATCCCCCCCCCCCCCCCCCCCCCCGCCTTACTTATAAAAATCTTCATTTAAAAACTGCATTTTGTGTTTACTTGTGTTATCTTTGTCACTCAGTCAGTCATTTTCTGTACCGCTTATCCAGTTCAGGGCCGCGGGGGTTGCTGGAGTCTATCCCAGCTATTATCAGGCGAGAGGCAGGGTACACCCTGGACAGGTTGCCAGTCTGTCGCAGGGCCAGTGTTATCTTTGTCTCAAATTTAAATTTGTTTGATGATCTGAAACATTTAAGTGTGACAAACATGCAAAAAAAGTAAGAAATCAAGGAAGGCGGTAAAAACTTTTTCACACTACTGTGTACAATATACAGTATGTACATTATAAACTGTGTGTGTGTGTCGACAGTAAAGAGGTTGCTGTAAATTTTACAGTAACTTACTGGCAGCTGGATGCCAGTAGATAAATAGATAAAAACACAATTAAAGAATACTCAAAAACAAACAGTAAAGATCCAGAAAAAGCCAAATTAACGAGTGCGGTTTAAAAGTATGATCTGTCTCACCGCTGCAGTGTGTGCGCTGAGCGTTGGGCTGGTATCCCCGATCACACACACAGGTGTGTCTCCCACCTGGCTGATCCACGCAGCGGCCAGGCCCACACACACCTGGTCGGCTCTCACACACCCCCCGTACCACTGCAAACACACATGCAGCTTGTTAAACAGCTGTAAACTGATTTTTAGTGGGATTTCTAAACTATCTAAAACCCTTTAACCAGTGGTTCCCAAACCTTTTGAATCACAACCCCTAAGAAAAGATATATTTGTGTTTGTTTTGACACAAACTTGTGTTCATGACACACAACGACTAAGTGGATAATTGTGTGATACATCTAACGTGTCATGTGTCCATCCTCTTCATGTGAGACTGGAATAATAATAATAATAATAATAATAATAATAATAATAAGCTAGGAATTAGTGAATTAGTCCTAGGAGTTAGTAAATAAGCCCTTGGAATGAGTAAATTAGTCCTAAAAAATGAGTAAATAAGTCCTTGGAATGAGAAAATTGTCCCTACGAATGATTAAATAAGTTCTAGGAATGAGTTAATAAGTCCTGGGAGTAAGTGATTTCATGTTAGGAATGAGGTAATTAGTCCCAGGAATTTCATCCTGTCCTGTCCCAAAATGGACAGGACAGAAGAGAACAGTTTTGTCTCAAGCTGTATGGGAAAGACCAGAATTTGCTCCTGTCCTTTTCAGAGCTGGACGATTGTCCAGTTTTGAGCTGGATGGGAGAGAACAGAGTTTTGTCTCGTCCTGTCTGGAGCTTGACTGGATGAGAGAGGACACAGTTGTGTCCTTAGTGTAGGACCAGATGAGTCCAACATCTCGGAGTCGTCATCTCCAACCATCTGAGTCCAGATCACTGTGATGGTTGGACACAACGCTGGACTGTACTCTGTCTTAGTCTGGTCCTGCCGTTGGACACCATCAATCAGGGCGTTCGGGGTTTGAACATGTTACTGGGATAATCGGAACCACATTAGACTGGTTTAAGTCATCTTCATTCCACAACGCTGCAGGCTGGACTGAGACTTTTCCCTCTGGGGACATATCAGAGGACACGAGGTGAATATCTGCTATTATGCAGATGATACTTGGCTATATCCGTCTGGATGACATGAATTAGTCAATGAAATTAGAATCTTTTTCTCCCTCCAAGACCTGGTATAACTGAGGTTTTTTGTATTTTTGTCCCTGTCCTGTTCTCAACCCAGTCCTTCCTGGTTCTGGTTCTGATGGAGGTTTCAGGATGAATCATTTCATATGTTAATCTTGAATTTGAATTAAATTAGTTTTGTTAAGCTTTCCCTTTGGATCTACAGACCCCAACACCCGGTCCCACTCACTCAGGACGCTGCTGGGTCGGTTTGTCGGGCTCACAGCTGGTCGGTTCTGCAGGGCAGGGAGGTCTCCCCGGGGTCTGGACCCTCGTTCTGGGTTCTGCGGCTGACCCGGAGCTGGGAGGGAGTCTCCTCGAGTTGCCGGTTGATTGGGTCTGGACCCTCGTTCTGGGTTCTGTGGCTGACCCGGAGCTGGGAGGGAGTCTCCTTGAGTTGCTGGCTGATTGGGTCTGGACCCTCGTTCTGGGTTCTGCGGCTGACCCGGAGCTGGGAGGGAGTCTCCTCGAGTTGCCGGCTGATTGGGTCTGGACCCTCGTTCTGGGTTCTGTGGCTGACCCGGAGCTGGGAGGGAGTCTCCTCGAGTTGCCGGCTGATTGGGTCTGGACCCTCGTTCTGGGTTCTGTGGCTGACCCGGAGCTGGGAGGGAGTCTCCTCGAGTTGCTGGCTGATTGGGTCTCAACCCTCGTTCTGGGTTCTGCGGCTGACCCGGAGCTGGGAGGGAGTCTCCTCGCGTTGCTGGCTGATTGGGTCTCAACCCTCGTTCTGGGTTCTGCGGCTGACCCGGAGCTGGGAGGGAGTCTCCTCTCGTTGCTGGCTGATTGGGTCTGGACCCTGTGGGGGGCCGGCCGCCTGCTGGGAGCAGAAAACATATTAAACTCACAATGGACCCTCATCTTCATCAGAAATAATAAAGATCTTTAGTTAGATTCTCTTTATTTAGATTTAGCGCTCTTAGATCTCACGGCTGCCTTTGACACGGTGGACCATGCAACTCTTTTATTTCATCTGGAAAACTGTTTGGGTGTCAGGGGGACAGCTCTGAAGTGGTTTCAGTCTTACCTGAGTGGGAGACTCTTTTCGGTCAGGCTGGGGGGGCTCCACCTCATCTTCTGTTGCTCTGCACTGTGGAGTCCCCCAGGGTTCAATCCTCGGGCCAATTTTCTTTGCCCTGTACTTGCTCCAACTCAGGGAGATTTTTAGCAAACATGGCATGTCATACCACTTCTACGCAGATGACTGCCAAATTTACATGCCGATAACCAAAACGAGCCTCTGTCCCCTGACACCCCTACTTACAGTACCTGTCTAAGAGACGTCAGGCTTGGTTAGCCAAATTTTTGAAAGCTAAACAAGGGAAAGACTGATATCATGATGTTTGGTAATACAATCGGTGACTTGGGACCCCTCCAAAACTATGTGCGTCTCAAAGTCACCAGCCTTGGCGTCACCTTGGACAGCGATTTTATACTTGATAAACAAGTTAATGCTGTTTTAAAGTCCAGTTTTTATCATCTATGTCTTTTATCTAAAGTGAAACTTTTTCTTTCTTTTAATCTTTTTGAACAAGTTGTGCAGCTTTTATTTCTTCTCATTTGGACAACTGCAACACTCTTTATTCAGGTGTCTGCAAAAATGCACTTTCCCGTCTGCAGCTAGTCCAGAACTCTGCAGAGCGACAGGAAACGTGAACACATCCCCCCTATTTTCACGTCTCTGCACGGCTGCCTACGTTCTAGGATAGATCTTAGGGGCCGTTCACACGAGGATGATTGCGGGTAAAAAACGGCAAACTATTTCATCGTTGGTGCCTTTCGTTCACACGGCAACAGCGTTATTCCAGGTTGAAGACGCAAAAATCTGAAGACTCATTCCAAAGTGGAATTCCTGAGGACGCAACGCTGTTGCGCCCTCGTCTGCACGGTCCAAAACGCAGAAATGATGGTGGACCCACAGACGGGCTGACGCCGTGCTCACGCGGCTGCACATGACGTCACACAATACAGGAAAAACAATGTCGGACTCCGTAAGCCCAGCGGATCTCCACATTGCCAGCTTGTAATTGAGTAATTTGGAGAAGTAATTCTACCTCCTCATCTGTCCAAACAAAGTTCCTCCTCATCGCCACGATAGTTGTTTTGATTTTGAAGCGAACAGAGACGAACGATTGTACGCATGCGCGCGGACATGGTGGAGTTCTGCACCACCTAAAGGCCCGGCGTGCAGATCCAATCATATTCCAGACACGATTGCATCCTCGTATGCACGCAGATTTCTTCATGACGACGCTCGTGTGAACGCGGATAAAAAGATGAAGACGAGACGCCACTTCTGCGTTTTCCCTTCTGATCGTCGCCGTGTGAACGTAGCCTTAAAATCGTATTGTTTGTTTTTAAAGCTTTAAATGTTAGCTCCCCAATACATTTTGGATTGCCTCCAAATTTACACCCCAGCGCACTCTGAGGTCTGGGGGCCAGTCCCAGCTCGTGGTCCCAAAGATGAGACTTGTAACCAGGGGGGGCCGGCGTTCTCTGCTGCCCCAGACTCTGGAACGCTCTGCCGCTCCATGTACGAACTTCCCCCACTGTGGAGAGCTTTGAGTCTCATCTGAAGGCCACTTTTATTCTCTGGCTTTTAACACCCCATGAGTTGTGTGGTCCTTTGTGTCTTTTATTTATTTCATTTTATTTTTATTGTTTTAGCTGATTTTTTTATGAGTATTTTATTTTATTTTTAGTGTATTTTATGTGTTTTATGTATCTCTCTCTCTCTCTCTCTCTCTCTATATATATATATATATATATATATATATATATATACATACAATCAGACATATATAATGGGTTTTTTTAACTTATTTGACTGTTTTAATGAGAGCTGGTGGAGTTTTTCTTATTCTATTTTATTTTTATTTCATTTTTATTGCTGGGTATTTTGTATGTGCAGCACTTAGGAGACATGTTCTGATTTAAATGTGCTTTATAAATAAAGTGGATTGGATTTGGTTGGATTGGAAAGACCTGCGGGGACTCGGCTCGGTTCTGAGTCTCCTACCGGTACTGTCGGTGGACGGAGACTGAGGTCTCGGTTGTGTTGTCCCAGAACCTGCATGGTTTTGCGGGGTTCCCGGTCCGCCCTGGATGGTGGTGGCGGCTGCAGGCTGAGCGGGTCTGAGGGCGGGAGAGCTGGCAGCTGGACGAGGCTGAGGTCGGACCTCGGGCTGAGATGGACTGGTTCTGGTACTGGCTGAAGCAGCACTGGAGATCCCTGATCCAGAGGAGGGGTTCTGCTGTGACGTGAAGGCTCCTCTGCTACTGGGACCAGATTCAGGACCTGTCCGGAAGACGAAGGTGGGTTTTCCAGCTTTTATACTTCATTAATCTGGAAATACTGACCATATCTGAAACTGGGCTTAATGGTCTGTAAAAGCTCCATAGTTCCCGTCCCAGAAATAAGGAAGACGGTACTGATTAAGGCTGGGCCATATGGACGAGAACATGTACCATGATAATTCCTGCTATTTGTCTCGATAACGACAATAGTGACGATAAATACATACCAATTTGGGGGGTGTCAAAGCACTTTGCGTATGATAGCATACAGCAGCCTTTCCGAACTGGGGGTCACACTGTAATTTTCGGGGGTTGCCAAATCACAAACCACCTGCGCTGGCTGTGAGACCTCTTTTTCTTTTGCAGCAGCAAAAGTAAAATGATCGTTTCTTCTTCCTGCAGAGCAATTTTGAGTCCATTCTCCACATCCGGGGCTACGTCGTTCACGTACGCCCCGGAAATACAATCTGACCGGCAGATTGACCTTTTCACGTTCTCAGTGTCCAAGTGCTGTGGGCTGCTCGTAGCGGTGGCCTCCAGTATTCAGCCGCGACCTGCTGCAGCAAGTTTATTCACAGACGACGCAGACCGCTTGTGTGAATGGGGGGTAGAAAATGAAGGAACAGCATTCTGGGGGTGTACTATTCCTTTAAAGGGACATGAACGTAGTGACCTACAAACAGCCAACGAGACAAATGCGGCGTCAGAGGTTGTTGTAAATGTCGGAAACTGTAAGTTCTCTCTATGTTGGCCAGGTGTGGCACCAGTGGAGACAAACCACAACCGTTACTGCGGTTCTTATTTCTATAAAACCTGTTCCAACAACGTGAAATGCAGAGATGTGTCACATCAGCTCAGTTATTAGCACATTTACAAACGAAGCTCTGCAGGGTGAACGTGCTCACGCTCACACGTCTGGTCTGTACCTTTGCTATCCACGGCTGTGGGTGGGAATCCTCGGCCCACCTGATCAGGAACTCTCTGACTGAACTGCAGCGTAGAGGCTGAGTAGTGATAACCTGGACCAGCTGGACAGATCTCCTTAAAGGCAACTGGAGAGACAACAGAGGGAGAAAACGTCTGAAACAGGAGGGTACAACAAACGTCCATGACCAGAGGGGGCAGTTTAGACAGCATCACAGCCCTCCTCAGGGTCAGACATCGTTCTGAGCTTCCTGTTTTATCAGACTGATTGTTTCAATCATAAATCTGTGGAAACCAGAATAAGAAAAACCTTCAGAGACTGAGCTCAGTCTCAACTAAAACGTTGTTAATAGTCACCTTTATCTTCATGTCAGCAACACGTAGGTTGTGTTATCTTTGGATAGATCGCAGCTTCCATCCATGTGGGTCTGAGTGACACATGAAGTCTGACCCTTAATGTTTAAACCAGCCAGAAAATCTGAGCTAAAGAAACGAGACACGTTTGGCTACAGATGACAAAATCACCGAGCATGATCCCAGTCAGGATTAGAACATTTAATCCCAGTCAGGATTAGAACCTATAATCTCAGTCAGGATTAGAACCTTTAATCCCAGTCAGGATTAGAACCTTTAATCTCAGTCAGGATTAGAACCTTTAATCCCAGTCAGCATCTAGAACCTTTAATCCCAGTCAGCATCTAGAACCTTTAATCCCAGTCAGCATCTAGAACCTTTAATCCCAGTCAGTATCAGAACCTTTAATCCCAGTCAGCATCTAGAACCTTTAATCCCAGTCAGCATCTAGAACCTTTAATCCCAGTCAGGATTAGAACCTTTAATCCCAGTCAGTATCAGAACCTTTAATCCCAGTCAGCATCTAGAACCTTTAATCCCAGTCAGTATCAGAACCTTTAATCCCAGTCAGCATCTAGAACCTTTAATCCCAGTCAGAATCAGAACCTTTAATCCCAGTCAGCATCAGAACCTTTAATCCCAGTCAGGATCAGAATCTTTAATCCCAGTCAGCATCAGAACCTTTAATCCCAGTCAGGATTAGAACCTTTAATCCCAGTCAGCATCAGAACCTTTAATCCCAGTCAGCTTCAGAACCTTTAATCCCAGTCAGCACCAGAACCTTTAATCCCAGTCATCATCAGAACCTTTAATCCCAGTCAGCACCAGAACCTTTAATCCCAGTCAGCATCCAGAACCTTTAATCCCAGTCAGCATCAGAACCTTTAATCCCAGTCAGCATCCAGAACCTTTAATCCCAGTCAGCATCAGAACCTTTAATCCCAGTCAGCTTCAGAACCTTTAATCCCAGTCAGCACCTAGAACCTTTAATCCCAGTCAGCATCAGAACCTTTAATCCCAGTCAGCATCCAGAACCTTTAATCCCAGTCAGCATGAGAACCTTTAATCCCAGTCAGCATCAGAACCGGTGTGGGATGAGGAGTTCTGGTCCCGTGACCCACCTGAACCAAAGTAAGGACATCTCTGGCAGTCGGGTCCCCAGGCTTTGCCGACTCGGCTGCAGCAGCAGATCTGCTTGGTGATGTTCCGGATGATGGGCATGGAGCAGGAGGACGGACCCAGACCGGACTCCAGGACCCGGTAACACTGACCCTTCTCCTCCGATATCACACTGTGGGCTGAGCAGGACAGGTACGGGTTACGACGTCGGACAGGAGCTTGAACGGGAGTCCAAACCGAGCTGAAAGGAGAGGAGCTGCATGCAGAACCACAACATGCTGTTGCCCGGGCAACAGAGACAGGCACATGGTTTCATCACAACAGCGCTGAAGCCGACCTCTACGGAGCCAGAACAGACTCAAAAGTTTCTGTCTTCATATCTGAAACTGTAGGAAGTGCAGGAACAGTCACATCTGCAAGGAGGAAGTCATCCTGCAAGTCTGCAAGTACGAGTGAAACATGGTTCTGTCACCTGCTCAGGTACCGACCACGTTCCTCTGATCCCTGACCAATCACGGACGGAGGCGCCGTCACGCTGAGCAGTACCGCTGCAACCGTCCAGCACGACTACGGCAGCTGAGTCGCTTTGTGGAAACTGGAAGGTCCCGTTCTGAGATGGAGAACACGTCGTAGCGCGAAGCTAACGATACTCCCGCTACCCACCGGATACCAGCACAACAGATTAGGAATTTCATATCCAATCAGGTGCCTGCGCATTTCCAACAGTGATTTCAGTCCCAGCTCCCTGGTGTCACCCGTGTGAACGGCTTTATTCACACGATCCCGCCCCCCCCCCCGTTTCCTTCATCTCCTGCTTACTAGTGATGGGTGGGCTGACCCGTGACCCGCGCAGGGGCGCCTGCAGAGATTTTCTTTAGGGGTGGCCAAGGGTTATTAAAGGATAACTTTAGGTTCTTTCAACCTGGACCTTATTTCTAGGAATTTATACGAGCATTTACTCACCAGTAACATTTCCGCATAACTCTGACTCCTTTGGACGCCACCGTATTCAGATTAGTTGTAGATCCGTGTATAGACTAATCCGGCCAAATGTTACGACTAGAGCAGGGGTCGGCAACCCAAAATGTTCAAAGAGCCATATTGGACAAAAAAAAAAGCCCGAAAACAAATCTGTCTGGAGCCGCAAAAATGTAAAAGTCTTAAATAAGCCGGTCGGCAACCTGTTTCAGCCAAACAGCCTTTTAGACCCGTTTCCTACAATAAAGAAAACACTGAAGCATCAACTGACTTTTAACATTGATAATTAAATAAAACTTTAACGTTAAATGTGTTGCATTTAACATAAAAACGAGAAAACGAAATCACATTTCTGCATACAAAAAACATTTTAAACAAAAAAAAAAAAAAAAAGAAAAGACGTCGGGTTGAAGGTCACTTTTTTTTAAAAAAAAAGAACATATTTTAGTTGTTGTATTTATGTAGGATGTAAAAAGACGCAGCTTTAATAATCTACCAACAGCAAACCAAACACGCTGTCCTGTCTGTGCCGTCATCCTTTTACTGGCGCGTGCAGTAAGCTACCCGAAAAAATGAAATTACTGTTTCACAAAATATGAACAAAGCTACGCAAAATAATCTGGTCAGCAGTGAAAACAAATGAATCTGCCCACGCAGCGCTGAACATGCTCAGTGCATCAGACACTTTTCTTCTCTATCGTCGGCCTACCTGCTGGAGAAGTGATCAAAGCGCAGCATGACAGGGTCGGAGTGGACAAATAAGCTTTAGCTCGTTTATTATTCACTTTAAATGCCAGAACTGCAGCAACAGCACAACAGAGACGCTCCGCTGTGAGGCGTTCGTGGGACAGTGCGCCAGGAGGAAAGTTCAGCGCTCCGCGGCACGTCCACACTCAGTGATGTTCTTTGTTTGTAATTAATTCCGTTTTTAATGTTTAATTCCGTGATTGCTGATTCAATAGGGCTGTATCATGCTATGCTGCACAATAGCGGCACGTGAGCATGAAGTGCAGTTATTAACACTGATTGGCTGCGTAAAGGTTTGTGAGACGCATCATCATGCTGGACAGTTACTCGCCGTTTCACTGCAGTTACCTGCTTGTTGCACCTGACACTCAATGGGCTGCTTTGCAAAATGGTAAAATATAAATTATGTCTTTATTTCAATAGTTGAGTTGGATTTTATTTCACGTGCTGCATTTGCAGTGCTCGGAGAACTCGGGAAAAGTGCGCAACTGTACATGAATCCCTCAGAGGGATCATCATAATCCTCAAATTTAGAATAAGATAAGAAACTTTCTTGTCTCTCAAGGGGACATTTGTCTTGGTCTTTTAGAATCACATTATTAAAGTGAACCAACCAAAATACAATACACTTTAGTAGAATAGTCATTAATTCATTTTCCAATGCAGGGAGCCGCAACAGAGCGACTAAAGAGCCGCATGTGGCTAGTCCATGGTCTAGTCCAGCCGATCCCTGGACTAGACCATCCACCATTGCTTGGGGAGCGTTTCTGTACGTGTAATTACAGATGAGAATCTGACATTTTTCTTAACAACATGGAGGAAATCTGCACGGTGGCTTTTGTTCAGAAAGTTAGCAGATGTTTTACACTGAACGTGTCTGACTTCCTGACTTTCTTAATTGGTCACTCTACAGGTACTACCCAAAAAATTATGAAGAAGTTCATGTATTTCTGTAATTCAACTTAAAAGTTGCTAGCATCCATGCCACGTTGGGTTAAAGCTGCTAGTTGAATTATAGAAATACTTTAACTCTTTCACAATATTCAAATTTTTTGGGTAGTATCTGTAAACTAGCTTCACACCTCCAGATACGGACAAAATTGGCCCATCCGTACCAAACGTTGTCTTTGTTACTGGCCTACATAACGCCTGCGTACACTTTTTCCACCTTTTCTAAAGTAATTGCAGCAAAACTACCTCCTCTACCGACGCCGTGTTCGCGATGGTCGGTGGTGGTAAATTTCAATGCAACACTGCCCTCTAGAGGGTAAACGGAGCAACATTCATAACCAGGGTTATTATAGTTAACTAAAAGTAAGACTGAAACTAAAACTAGCAGTGAAAAAATAATTTAGTTAACTAAAATAAACAGAAACGAAAATTAAGAAAAAAACTAAAATGAAATAGAAGATACAAAGAACAATGCAAAACTAACTAAAACTAAACTAAATTGTAGATAAAATCAGCTTAGTTTTCGTTTCGTTTTCTCCCTTGATCAGACGTGAGATGTCTGTCCTGCAGCAGCTCTTCCACTTTTCCTCCAGAGGGGGGCAGTATAGCGGCTATGACCGGCAGCAGCTGAACTAGAAGAAGCTGCTTAGCAGACAGAAACGGCTGAAGTTACAGCGGGTCCTCTGCGCCACAGCCCACGATGCTACCACTGGGCTATCCACTCCCCCTTGAGTATCTCAAAATATTTATAGTATTTATCGATCAGAGGAAGTGTATTGTGATGAAGACTGATGGGAACATCTGTGGAAGCAACTAAAAGGGAAAAATCCAACAAATCTGAAAGTTCATTTGTGAAGTTCTCACAGAGACGCTGATGAAAAGTTCACGGTTACGCTGAAGATATGTGGTGAGAGCTGGATGTGGGCTGATTTAGAGTTCCTGTTTGGATAAGGATCTGCTAAACGTTGGAACAAAAGTTGGATTTACATTCAAATAATTTGAATAATTGCGGTTCAGGAATTAAAATACTGTAAAAGGATGTGATAATCCATATTTTGTGTCACACATTCTTCCATGGGGCGGCTGTAGCTCAGGCGATCGATTCCAGGCTTCCCCAGACTACATGCCGAAGTGTCCTTGGGCCAGACACTGAACCCCAAGTTGCCTCCCGGTGTGCCGATCGGGTTTGAATGTTTGTATGATTGTGTGTGACTGGGTGAATGTGACATGTAGTGTAAAACGCTTTGAGCGGTTAGTATGACTGGAAAATCGCGATATAAGTACAGTCCATTTACCATTCCATCCTTTTCAACATCTACATTTCAAGACTTTCTCTTTATACATGAAAAAATAAGACTAAAGGCCTTTAAAGACTAAAACTAAATAAAAACTAAACTAAAACTACTAAATCATTTGTTGAACTAACTAAAACTAAACTGAAATAAAAAAGGAAACTGAAAAACTAAATATAAATAAAAACTAATGAAAATTTCAAAACTATAATAACCTTGTTCATAACTAGGGATGTATACCGAGTACCGGTATCATTTGGTATCGGTTCCTAATCTTAACGATACCAGGGTACCGTAAAGATTCTGGACAAACGATACTCTTATTCATACTTTTTGTACATCTACCTAACCATCGAGTTATCATTACACAGTCAAATAATCCCAGAGATGGAATAAGACAGACACAATTCCCTTCTTCTCCCAGCTGTCCTTCACCCACTTTTATGTCCAGGATTCTTCAACACCTTCTGAACAAACGTTCTCCACCACTGGATCTTTTAACATCTTGTAATGTCTTTATTATTTACTCTAAATTATGTTATAGTATCAATAAGAGAATCGATAAATACCGGTATCGATAAGGAGTATCGATATTGGTATCGGTATCAATAAAATCATAACGATATACATCCCTGTTCATAACTGCGCTAAAACTGGACGGCGGTATGTAGGCCAGTAAAGTCTAGTTTATAGTCGTCCGTAAAGTGCTCTACGTAGGGTTCAGAGAGCCCTCTACGTCGATGGAGAGCCTCTTCATCATCTCCAGCTGCACGAAATATTTTTTAAGTGTCCGTCACTCCGTCAAGGAACGACGGAGACGGCAAGGGCTGTGATTGGTCTATCACATAGTAAACACTAGCAGCGCCACTTTTAAACCGGCTAGCCTACGAAGACGCAAATATAAGTCCAACCGAAGAACGTTTGGCCGAAGAAGTGAGGAAATACCACAATGTCCCTGTCGTCTTTATTTTTGTTTCAAAAGTATCTCTGTTTCAAAGCATAATTATATATTAAATGTTATAGATAATATTCAGCTGCAGCAACAACAGTCTTTTTCTCTCAGGCGCCGTTGCTCGCTGTAAGCGGAAGCAAAATAACCACGAGGTTACCGACCAGTGGCATCATAAGAGTAGGCCAGTGTTGCGTCGCGACCTCTACTGACAGGGCGGTAAATTGCACTGGGACAATAACGAAGTTGGATAAGGTATACTGTAGCCTTAACGAAGACAACGTTTGGTACGGACGAGCCGTATCTGGAGGCATGAAGCTAGCTTAACAGTTACACAAAATGAATGAGTGAAGGTGTCGTGCCGCCGGGAAGCCGAGCAGCAGTTTATTTTGTGACTTGCAGAATGAATCTGCAGATGTGATTTGTTCCTGGACTTCTTGTTAAACTTCAGGAAAGTGGTGTTGGCGTCGTAGCGGCTGGACGGACTGGGACAGACGTACGGGTGAGGACTCAGACTGAAGCCCACGGGAAACACAGACAGCGTGTTAATGAACCAGCGTTAGCTTGGATCCCAGCATCGCATCAGACCAGCATCCTGCAGCTCTTCCTCCTCCTCTTCCTCCTTTAACTCTGAGAATGCCGGGTGGAATAAGCAAACAGCCGTCAGGCTTCACGGAAACCGTCTGAAGAGCTCCGAGGAGATTTCATTCTCCTCTGTGGACATTTTCGCTTCTCCTGGATGTTTGAAATGAAACATGTAAAGATCCTGGACTGTTCCAAGGACAAAAGTCATTCTAGGCATTTCTGACTGGATTACAATACCGTATTTTCTGGACGATAAGTCGCTCCTGAGTATAAGTCACATCAGTCAAAAAATGCATCATGAACAGGAAAAAAATATATAAGTCACACTGGACTATAAGTCGCATTTATTCATTTAGAATAGTGATTTTCAGAGACGATTTGTTACTGCTAAAAATGACCCAATCAGTCCAATTCCAACGTTAATGCCTGTAAATGATCATAAACATCCCAACTAAGAAACATAAACATGTTTTTGAGGATTTGTCCCACCACACAGACAGTACAGACAGATATACAAAATGAACTCCTCTCGCTGAGATGAGGCTGTTTTTGGATTTTTGCCTTTGGAGCAGAATATAGTCATCACAAGCCAAGTGTGCCCTCTTTTGACAGTACAATTTACTCCGTGGCTCATGTCAGTTAATATCAATTGATACCTAAAAATATGTTAAATTGTATACATTCTGATATACAAGTCGCACAAGCCTAAAAGCGATAAAAAAGTGTGACTTATAGTCCGGATAATACGGTAAATAATAAAACCGTAAGTGTGTACTCTGTAGATGCCTGGATGAAGTGATCATGCACACATCCAGGACGTATACCTCAGACGGATCCCGGAAGCCCGGACGGGAGTCCCGTTATTCCCGCTTTCATTCCCAAGCCGGCGGCGGCGTGCGTGTGCGCGTTACTTACAGATGCAGATCCCGTGTGTGGCGTCGAGGATGTACCCCACGCGACACACACAGCTAAAGCTGCCCCTGGTGTTCACACAGATGCCGTTCTCACACAGCCCCGGCTGGAGGCACTCATTCACATCTACACACAACACACACACACCGTCAGCACAGGTCCAGCAGGACCAGGACCCCCAGACCACGTCCCGGGAACTGGACTCAGAATGGGTGAGCTAGGGATGGACCATACACAAATACCACCTGTCGATACCATACCAGGAGTTTACTGTACTTTTCCATCGATATCTATGTCGATACATATTATTTAGTCTCTTAAAAGAAAATCATGATTGTTAAGTTTGCATTAATATCTTGACGTAAGGTAATATTAGAAGTAAAACTGGAGAAGAGAAGTACTGGAAAATAAATACTTTAAAAACAATTATAAACTATATTGATGAAGAAATTAAGCAAAAATAAAATTTAAACTTCTTTCAATTATCAAATAACTTAAGTTCATTGTTCAGATTATTTACATTTATTCAGTGGAAAATGTTCAAGTATAAAATCTAATCCTAATATTATAAATTTACCAAAACATCATCATCATCACTAACAGTGGCAGCATCATCACATCTGATAGGCTAACACCATCAAGTGATACAGAAGCTAGAATCTGATAGGCTACCACCATCATGTGACACAGAAGCTAGAATCTGATAGGCTACCACCATCATGTGATATAGAAGCTAGAATCTGATAGGCTACCACCATCATGTGACACAGAAGCTAGAATCTGATAGGCTACCACCATCATGTGATACAGAAGCTAGAATCTGATAGGCTACCACCATCATGTGATACAGAAGCTAGAATCTGATAGGCTACCACCATCATGTCATACAGAAGCTAGAATCTGATAGGCTACCACCATCATGTGACACAGAAGCTAGAATCTGATAGGCTACCACCATCATGTGATACAGAAGCTAGAATCTGATAGGCTACCACCATCATGTGATATAGAAGCTAGAATCTGATAGGCTACCACCATCATGTGATACAGAAGCTAGAATCTGATAGGCTACCACCATCATGTGATATAGAAGCTAGAATCTGATAGGCTACCACCATCACGTGACACAGAAGCTAGAATCTGATAGGCTACCACCATCACGTGACACAGAAGCTAGAATCTGATAGGCTACCACCATCATGTGATATAGAAGCTAGAATCTGATAGGCTACCACCATCATGTGATACAGAAGCTAGAATCTGATAGGCTACCACCATCATGTGATACAGAAGCTAGAATCTGATAGGCTACCACCATGATGTGATACAGAAGCTAGAATCTGATAGGCTACCACCATCATGTGATACAGAAGCTAGAATCTGATAGGCTACCACCATCATGTGATACAGAAGCTAGAATCTGATAGGCTACCACCATCATGTGATACAGAAGCTAGAATCTGATAGGCTACCACCATCATGTGACACAGAAGCTAGAATCTGATAGGCTACCACCATCATGTGACACAGAAGCTAGAATCTGATAGGCTACCACCATCATGTGACACAGAAGCTAGAATCTGATAGGCTACCACCATCATGTGATACAGAAACTAGAATCTGATAGGCTACCACCATCATGTGATACAGAAGCTAGAATCTGATAGGCTACCACCATCATGTGGTACAGAAGCTAGAATCTGATAGGCTACCACCATCATGTGACACAGAAGCTAGAATCTGATAGGCTACCACCATCATGTGACACAGAAGCTAGAATCTGATAGGCTACCACCATCATGTGATACAGAAGCTAGAATCTGATAGGCTACCACCATCATGTGATACAGAAGCTAGAATCTGATAGGCTACCACCATCATGTGATACAGAAGCTAGAATCTGATAGGCTACCACCATCATGTGACACAGAAGCTAGAATCTGATAGGCTACCACCATCATGTGACACAGAAGCTAGAATCTGATAGGCTACCACCATCATGTGATACAGAAGCTAGAATCTGATAGGCTACCACCATCATGTGATACAGAAGCTAGAATCTGATAGGCTACCACCATCATGTAACACAGAAGCTAGAATCTGATAGGCTACCACCATCATGTGATACAGAAGCTAGAATCTGATAGGCTACCACCATCATGTGATACAGAAACTAGAATCTGGCTGCTTTCTCATCATTTCTTTGCCTTAAACTCTCAGCAGTGGAAACAAACTGCATATTTTGTATCTTACATTGGTATCTTAATACTGAAAAAAGTATCCAAATTCCATATTTTGTCTGACTGGTATCGAATTATCGACTCCATGGTATTGGTATGTCCATCCCTAGAATAAGCGTCCTCTTCTGTTCATTTGATTAAATCAATGACTCAAATCCATGACAAAGGCATTTTCATACATATTTTCAAAACTGAGAGAAAACAGATGTTAAAACATTAGATCTTTGTTAAAGACATCAGGGACGTATGGAGAGGAGTTAGACTCAGTAACCACAGCTGAGTTTAATTTCTCTGCAGAGTTAGCTGGTTTATTCTTGTTTCCTGACAGCCTCTGTGGAGCAAAGTTAGACTCAATAACAGAAATGTGTAAAGTATTTAGTGTCACATAGAGTACTTGGAAATGTATGGAGAGATTTCATTTACTGTAGTTCCACTACTGGGTTTAATTTCTCTCCGTAAGGAAACAACTTATTTTCCTCTCCAACAGAAATATGACTCGTTCACGCGGAGTCACATACAGTGTACTGACTGCAACTGGTGTGAAAGAGTTATAGGTGTGAAAATCATCCAGGTATACTAGGGATGTTCAATATAGGCTGTTTTACTGATATCAGATGTACCGATATTGTCCAGATCTTAATATCCAATTTATCTGATATCAACTGATACAGATGTATGCAAACAACTGTGAGGTGTGAGTGTAAAATGTAAATGTCCTGCAGAAACAGTGTCGTGTAACAGAAATACAAAAATATGAAAACATCATCAGCAACCAGAAAAACAGACTGAGCAGAGTTATTATCATATAATCATACAATTATCATCTAATAATAATAAGTTATAATGATAATAATAATAATTATTACAATAATCGTAATAATAATTATACTATTATTGTTGTTGTTGTTAATAATAATAATAATAACACTAGTAATAAGAGTAATAATTAAAATAACAATAGTAATATAAATAATATTAATAATAGTTATAATAATAATCATAATGAAAATCATAACATTATTATTATTAAATCCTTTTATTTTAAAATGTTTTATTTTTTATATCAATGTTTGTTTATATGTTTATTATCTGTTTTTTTGTCAAGTACTTTGGTCAACTTTGGTTATTTTTTAAAATGTTTTATACAAATACAATTTATTATGTTCTATTTTATTATTATAAATGAATTATAATAATAATGAAAATAATAATATGACTAAAGACTACAGACTAACCATGAAACCCAGAAAATAAACATTTTTTTCTCCACATGCAGGAAATCCGCCCAACAACAGGTGTGTGTGTTAAACTCACCGACACACTGCGTTCCATTGGCTCGATCAAACCCAACAGGACAGCTGCTGTTGCTCTGACCTGAAGATGATCAGTAAGGATTATTGATCAGGGAATTGAGAGAAATCCCAAACATAAAGACACGAATGAGTTTGTGAAAAGCTTTGATGTGATTGACAGCGGCTGGGGGTGTGGCCACTCTAAAGCAGCATTATAACCACACACTGGTGCATGCTGGGACGACAGCGCCCTCTGGTGGAGCAGCATCTTTGGTTAATCCGGTTATTCGGATCAAATCTGATGGAATCATTAAAGGTGCTTCAGCCGTTCCCTGTTTCTAGAAAGTCCCACATCAGGCTGAATAAAAGCTCCTGGAGCCTGGGAGGGCGCGCGGGGGGGGGGGGGGGGGGGGGGGGGGGGGGTCCATCAGAGTGATGGTGTTTACGCAGAGCAACTCGCAAATATTTACACCAGCAGACGAACGGAAATGTCACTTTAATGTTATTTAGTGTTTCAGGTCAGTGGAGCAGCTGTTTCCTTTCACTAAACAACCCCCACCCCCACCCCACCCCCACCACCGAATGTTTTCTGCAGAGCCCCATTTTATCTCTGATTCACTTCAGTTCAACTCAACTTTATCTGCAGAACGCAGATTCACAACCAACATTTCACAGCACTTTACATCAGATATGGACTGATACAGATGGGTTTTTAGGGCCGATACCCATATTTTCACCACATCATCTTTCGCCGATGACCGATACAACTTCACTATATTTGGGGCCGATGCTGTGTTTGACTCCCCAATTGATATAGTGAAGGATACGATATAAAAGATAAAGTGTGTCGAATAAATATATAAAAAAGAAACAGTGCACCTGTAAGTAAATATTAAATAA